>JAUZND010016562.1:0-52216 GCA_034780555.1 Coelogynopora nodosa | reverse complement strand
CACATGCTGGTGAAAGATTTAATTAAAAAAATCGACAAAGAACATGCCCCGACACAAGCCGCAATATTCAGCCGTGAAAATTATATTTCAATAGGTACCTACTTTTTAACTAATTGTAATATCATATAATTATATTTCAATAGGTACCTACTCTTTTACTAATTGTAATATTTGTAATATTCCTAGTTAATACAAATTTGTTAATAGTGAATTATTGTTTTCAAATCAATATTTTCATTCATTTTTGAATACAAAAACAGTGAGTGAAATTTTTTCACTCACTGATACTAGTTAGTGAAAACTAGAAAATCACTAAAATAATCAATGAAGTTGTGAAAATGTGTTTGTTCAATTTTTGAGATAAGTCATTTAACACTACAAACTATTTTCGTTTACATTTTTAATCTGCATCTAAAATTTCGGTTATCACATTTTAATGTATATTATTAAAGTAGTCTATATAGATGTTGTACAAGCATAAACGCAATCTATATACTGAAATATGTTGTTTCAGAATTGTTCCCGTGACGTGTGCTATGTTTGTTTGTTATATATGTATCTTATTTGACGACGTTAGCTTGGCTTCCAGTTGGCATTAGCAATTAGATATAAAGCATATTGTCTATAATATATTTAATCGTTTCATTATGTAGTAAACATTTACGTGTAAACGTTTAAATATACAACACAATTTAAAACTTATTTAATATTAATATCAAATTTGAAGTGTATAGCTATATTGATATACTTTTAAATATATTTATCAGCTCATCCATAATTAATTTCATATAGAAAGCGGATGTAACTAATTTAAAAACAAATCTGTTATTTAAACTTAATTAGTAATATTCGAGTGCATTTTTATAATTGTTAAACTTATTATTAATTTTTTTTAAATACTTCCGTATTTGAGATAATCTTAGTATGATTAAACTTTTTTATGATAACTAAAAATTGAAAAAATATTATATACTAAATAGCAAGTACATATTAGTAATAACAAACAATAAAATTAACGCTTAAATAACACATTATAATTATACATCCATGGTGACCCAGAACGTTTTTATTGCTAAACACGATGCGCTTTATATACATAAAGATGTCTTTATCATGATTAACACATGCGTGCGTTTATGGTGATACATTTTTGGTGATAAACACATGCGTTTTTCTATAAACACACTTTTAGGTATAACAAACCTTTTCGGCCACCATCATATATTCAAGTTTTTTGTGACAGACCAAAACCGGAATTCTGATATACTGATCAAGAATATCGTAAAATAGGCCATTTTAAGTTCAAATTAATGTATTGTATTAATTATTATAGATATAATATTAAATAAATTAATGAATATAATATTAAACATTTTTTCAATGACAATGATTATCATAGTGTATTAAAAAGTTTTAATCATAAGCTATTGTAAAGCTTTCATTTATGTATGTGTATTTAATATGTGTATTTCTTCTTTATTGGTATCAGCAGTTTTACTGTATATGTTAAATTGATCATATTAATTACTGCATTTAGGCCAAATTATAGTCACCACACGATATTATAACTCAGTGTTCTTGGGTGTACAACTGATTCACATTTTTGGAATGCTTTGAAGAACGAACTACAAGAACTACCTCTTCCTAAACTACTTCAAAGTATCCCTATATAGATGGTCCATCGGTGAATCTAAAGTCTTATCAGGAACTGAAAATCAATTTAGAACTGAGCCCTGCGATGATCCATTTCAATCACGGGATCAGACATATTTCTATTGGTAAACTTTAGGATCAAATTAAGTGGCAAATTGAATTTATTTAAATTTGTTTCGCTACTTGAAAAACAATTCATTGAAAAATTCTAAACGTCAGCTACAATATTTTGATTTCTCTGTGAATGTTTGGAAAGCCTTCTCCGTAAAATAATGTACAGTTTCAATAACAATGTTCATAAGTTATACAGTTCTACGCTTGACATGTGAGTGGATATTTTATAAATTGACGACTTTTGATTTCGTGTAAATTATCAAAATTAAATGTTTCTGCAGACTATGTGTTTCTTCTTGACTAGCTAATTTTGAGTACTAATCTTATCATTTTGACGTCCAACTAGTCATATATAAATGCATCGAGTAATATATTACTATAATAGGCTTATTTGTTTGATTCCACAAGTCACAAGTTGTTGTAAACACAAGTTCTGCTTATTTTTTTTAACCTTTTTAATTTTTAGAGGCTGTTAGCCAAAGTTAGCCATAGTCTTATTTTAATGGAATTCAGCAGAGAAATTTGTCTTCAGGTTTTACAAGAATACTATCCTTAAATCGTGACTAATAACTAAATGATGTACTCGATATATGTATGACTAAGTAATAATGTATGAAATTATTATAATCTTCTCTTGCGTTTTTTTCTTTTTCCCGCGCTCCTAACATTCTTCGTAGGTAAATACCCCTTGTTTCGTCTTACAGATATTCAGTATACCTTGACAAAAGGTTTGACAAATACTTACACGAGAATTCTTACCACTTATTAAGCAAATACTGAGCTTTCGGTAATTGTTAAAACTGTTGCACGTTTTTACTACAAAGTATATTAAGTCTTATATAGAATAATTATATAGTTTTAATGGTGAAAGGTTGATTTATCTTGCTTTTTAGTTTAATTTAAACTAAAATTTCAATTAGTCGTTTACAATTTTGAAAAAATTATTTGAAAGCATCGATTTGAATTTAAATTCTTTATCCGTACTCGTGGTTACTTAGGTTATTTGTGCTTCGAAAAAAGTTTATCAGATTTTTATTAAAAAATATTAGTCAACTTTTTTAACTATTAAAAACAGGATACATCCTGAAAACTTAGATTCCGTAAGTTAATCGAAACACACAGAGAGAGAGAGAGAGAGAGAGAGACAGAGAGAGAGAGAGAGAGAGAGAGAGAGTAAGAGAGAGAGAGAGAGAGAGAGAGATACAGGAGAGAAAAAAGTATAATCGACTATATAATTCCTGTTCGTCTTTTGTCTTTAAGTAGACCATAAAATTTAGTGAATTAATTAGCCAAGCGGCTTTGCTAGCAGCTATCTTGGCTGACTCGTTTTCTGGCTCACTGACTGACTGCCTCTAATACCCCGCAGTCTACTCGTTTATCCAAATCAACTTTCCAAAACTATAAACATCAGTAAAGTCTGAGCGCAGGCAATAGCAGCACCAGCTTCTATAACGATCAATGCGCTTCCCGCCTTGGAGTTAAGTTCTTTGGCTGACTTGGGAAAACAATCTCTTGACAGTTAGCTCTGCCCCAAAACCTGGGCTTCGATCAAGGCGGCAATTCGCTTCATTTGATCTATCAGTTGGGTTCTCTTGTTTTTCCCCTTCGCTTAGTGGCCGGCTGGCTCCGGTTTGTTTACCCTCGCCTGGTTCGGTTGAGAAAAGTTTGGTTTTTTCGATGTATCATCTCTCTCTCTCTCTCTCTCTCTCTCTCGCTTTCTCTCTCTCCCTGTGTCGTGTAACTAAACTATTTAATGTTTGAAGAATTATTAAATTTGATTACATTCTAGCTCCCCCTCCCTGATATATAAAACCAGTGATTATAGCATCGTCTGACATTTGACAGTATCTGTATCTTGCCACTCGAGTTTTTATTGTTTTATTTACGAATAAATTCCCTGAACTATATTCACAGAAGCATTTCTACTCTATAAACTATATGTTAAATAATCGTGTTTGGAAACACCTCACAGCTCTCGGTCTCATGACATTGTAAAATTATATATTAAGTTTGCCTTTAGATTATTATTTTTCATACTTTTCTCTGAACACTTTATCGATAGAGGAATTAATGATGATGATAGTATATATATATAAATATATAATTATATTTTCTTAGAAACAAATAACAAAATACGTTTCACATAAATTAAATTAAATTATTATTATATGTTTTATTCGATATGGAAAATCGAATGCCTTATCATATGAAAGGGTAATTTATATACTTATATGTATAAATATATAATTATATATATAGATCATTATTTTGGTACTTAGTTACTTTTAAAGTTTGTTTATAGATTGATTAAATATGTACTAATTCACGCTTATTGTTCGACGTTTACCAATTCTTCAGAAGCTTCATTTATATTATTTGGATCCTTACTATTCAAGTTTTAAAATAGGATTTAACCTCACAATGTCTCACATTATTTGAAAACATTTGAAAGCACTTGAAGATTTATCTCACCAACATGGATACGTAAAAAGAAACTTAATTGACCTTAACAAATACTTCCTTTTTACTGTGTACATTCCTGTTTCTTGATAATAATATAAGTACTGCCTCAACAGTTGTTGTTTGTCGATATGAAACAGGCAATTGTATCATGTGTTTTTCGACGAAGTAAACAATTACTATTTATAGTGTAGAAACAAAATTCTAATTGTCATATATGGTTATCAGGTTTCAAGCTATAAATATAAAAACAACCTATTTGATATAAACTGCAAAAAGGTATTGTTATATACTCAGAACACGATACGGGATACTTTTTATCATTTTGCAAAGGATAAATCAATTGAGCCATATCATTGTTAGCCAAATTTATTATTAATAGTCATTATTTAAAAGTAAACCAAGTTTTTCTGTGGGAATTATTAATTAAAAATACTTATAACATATTGGTTTAGATTGTATGATATAGTTAACTAGATTATTATAAGACTGTAATAAGCAGTATAAAATTTATGTTAATTTATACAGTTTGCATTTTATCTATTAAGTTGAATAAAAAATAAATAGATTTCAATTCTGCGCAAAACATTGTATTATTCATGCACTATTTAATAAAAGGGAATGATTATGAGCAACAAAATGAAAATAACATTCTTTTTAATGTTTACTATATCTAGATGTTTAATTATGGTTATAGATGGTTATATATTAGGGTATATGATTATAGAAGGTTATAGTTGATTATTGATGGTTATAGATGGTTATAAATGGATATAGATGGTTATAAATGGTTATATATAGTTATGGATAGTTATATATGGTTATAGACGGTGATATATGTTTAATTATAGTCATATATAGTTATTGATGGTTATAGATGGCTATAGATGGTTATTGATGATTATTAATGGTTATAGATGGTTATAGGTGGTTATAGATGGTTATATATGGTTATACAGTATATTGTTATAGATGGTTATAAATGGATATAGATGGCTATAAATATTTATATGTGGTTATATATAGTTATAGATAGTTATAAATGGATATAGGTAGATATAGATATTTATATATGGTTATATATTGTTATAGATGATTATATATAGTTATTGATGGTTATAGAAGGTTTGTTATATTACTTTGTTAGCTTCACTTTATTATATCGGTGTTATCTTTAAATTGGTGTTATTTCTTATTATACGTATATTAATGTTGCTACTTAGCAACTAGTAGAATTTGAATAGTAAGTAGACTTGTTTAGTTACATAACAATATACAAAATACAATGCTTTTATAGAAAGACGTACTTCTCTCTCTTATTAAATACTACGATTAAGACAATTTAATTACCATTGCAATATATTATTATAATTAAATACTTACTGATATTACAATTGAAGTCGCTAAATAGCGAGAACATCGCTAGAAAACTTAGATATTAAAAATCCAAATTGCATTGAGAATTGGTTTGAAAGATTTAATTTATTTTGTCTTACCAATTACAAAATCAAAGATGATAATATTACTGCATACTTAATTACAATATAAGCTGAAGGTTCAGCTTATAATCTTCAAAAAAAAAGTAATATCCTAAAAATCATGTGATTTAAAACCAATCGAAATAGAGGAGATTTACATGAAACATCCTTGTTATCAAAATTTTTAACTTACAGAGAGAGCTACATATTTCATTCTATTATTCGTAAAAAAAGTCAGTCAATTAGAGAGTTCTTACTAAATTTACAGACTCAAGCTGCAAAATGTAATTTTTCAGACAAATTAGAAATTCGGTTATCAGATAGAATTATTGCTGGCATAAATAAGCCTGAATTACAGAGAAAGATACTTTTGCAATCTGATCTAAAGCTAAAGAAATTTGTGAAGCTGCAGCAAGTGTGAATGATGTTATGGGAGCAGCAACTAACATTCTCTTAACTGAATCAAACCATAAGTTCAAACCATCATTTTATAATTCTTGTCCTAATTATAATAATTAGCAGAAAAAGTTCCAAAACTTCAAAATTCTAATTCTAATTACAATAATTCTAAAGCACCTGGTAGTTTTTATTCTTGTTATAATTCCCACTTAAAAAATATATGTTAGTTTAGAGATTCTAAGTGTCATACTTGTGGTCGAATTAACCATATTTCTAAAGTATGTAAACAACAGCCTCAATCTAGAACAATTAGATATATTGAACCATTTTCAAAACTTAATTTAAATTTGAGGTCTGTTTCTGAATCTGAAACAGATTGCATTGCCACTTTAGGCATAAATACAAATTTTGATAATCATTTAAAAAAATCATAGAAATTATCCTCAGATAAATTTATTGAATTAATCCAAGATACAGGAAGTCCAATTTCATTTATGGCTAAAGATGTTGCAAATTCTCTGAATACTGACCATATTATTAAACCAACCAACATTACAATAGCAGGCGTTACTGGTTATAGTTTTGAAATGCCTTGGTAAATGCTATTTTTCAATTGAGAATAAACTGGGAAGATTAGTCAATTTTGATTTTTTTATTGTTGAATCTGGGCCTAGTGTATTTGGTTTAGAAGGATTGAGAGCTCTGGATGAACAGATTGTATTGGCCATTAGTAATACAAGTGAAAAGATCACTCATACACCTAAAATTTCACACTTGATTGAGAAGTGTGTCAACAATTTTGGGGGAATTAATATAAATCCAATTTCATTAGAAATTGATGAAGAGCCAATTTTCATAAAACAAAGGTCATTAGCTTATGGTTTACAAGCTCCGGTCAAGAGTGTTATTGACAAATTAGTCAATGAAAATATTCTTGAGCACATTGAAAGCGGTCTTTGGTCAACTGCAATAGTTACTCCACTTAAAGCAGATGGACGACCTAGAGTATGTGGAGATTTTAAGGTAACTGTTAATCGTGTTTTAAAACACAAAGAAACAATAACTTTTAAGACAGAATACATGTTTTTATCATTAAAAGGTTGTAGGTATTTTCTAAAATTGATTTACAGAATGCCTTTTTACAGGTTCCAATTAACCGTAAATCACCATAAGTTACCACCGTAAATACTATGTGGGGTTTGTTTTGTCACAAATTTCTGCCATTCGGTCTCTCAACATCACCATCAATTTTTCAAGAAATAATGGACATTTTAATGGGATGATATTTTGATTTTTGCTCACAATCAAGAAGACCATGATGCAATTTTGCTTACATTTTTACAGACTTGTTAATTACAATGTTAAAATCAATGGAAAGAAATCTCTCTTTTCCGTTAATCAGCTCTCATATTTGGAATTTCTTGTCAGTGCTGATGTAATTCAGCCTGATCCAAAAAAATATTCTCCTATTATAAATGCTCCCATTCCTACTAATTCCACTGAATTGAGATAATTACTTGGATGTTTACAATATTACAGCAGGTTTATACTTAATTTTGCTACAATTGCCAGTCCACTGTTTGATTTACTCCAATATGAAAATCTTGACTTTCATTGGAAAAAATATTCATGATGAAGCTTTTACTTCATTAAAGAAACAAATATCCAGTTCATCAATTCTTACACCATTTTCTTTTGAGTTTTCAACTGAATTAATAGTTGATGCTTCTGAATGTGGGATTGGAGGAATCCTAAAGCAAGATCGCCACCCTGTTATCTGCATATCAAAAAAACTGTCATAAGCAGAACAGGGATATTCTCAAACACAAAAAGAAACCTTAGTTATTATTTGGTGTTTGAAACGCTTACACACAAAAATTCAACATTGTTACAGGTCACCAAGCCCTCAAGTTCATTTTCAATGAAGATTCTTCATTATCGAAGTCAACATCAAACATGTTACAACGTTGGCAATTACTTTGAGTGGTTATTATTATAAAATTAATCACAGATCTGGTAAACAAATTCCCCAAGCTGGTTTTAGATGGTTATTGATGGTTGTAGATAGTTATAGTTGGTCATTGATGGTCATATATGGTTATAGTTGGTCATAGATGGTTAATGATGGTCATAGATGGTTATAGATGGTTATTGATGGTTATAGATGGTTATTGATGGTTACTGATGGTTATAGATGGTTATAGATGGTTATAGATGGTCATTTATGGTCATATATGGTTAACTATGGTAATAGATGGTTATTGATGGTTAAAGATGGTTATAGTTGGTCATAGATGGTTAATGATGGTCATAGATGGTTATAGATGGTTATAAATGGTCATTGATGGTCATAGATGGTTATAGATGGTTATTGATGGTCATTGATGGTCATAGATGATTATATATATTGGGTATAGATGGTAATAGCTAATTATTGACGGTTATAGATGATTATAGATGGTTATTGATGGTCATTTATGGTCATATATGGTTATAGTTGGTCATACAATTGTAGATGGGTAATGATGGTCATAGATGGTTATATATGGTTATTGATGGTTATAGTTGGTTATAGATGGTTATAGATGGTTATAAATGGTTATTGATGGTTATAGTTGGTCATAGATGGTTATAGTTGGTCATAGATGGTTATAGTTGGTTATAGATGGTTATAAATGGTTATTGATGGTTATAGTTGGTCATAGATGGTTAATGATGGTCATAGATGGTTATAGATGGTTATAGATGGTCATAGATGGTTATATAGGGTTATTGATGGTTATAGTTGGTTATAGATGGTTAATGATGGTTATAGTTGGTTATAGATGGTTATAGATGGTTATTGATGGTTATAGTTGGTTATAGATGGTTAATGATGGTTATAGATGGTTAATGATGGTTATAGTTGGTCATAGATGGTTATAGTTGGTTATAGATGGTTATTGATGGTTATAGTTGGTTATAGATGGTTAATGATGATTATAGATGGTTATCGATGGTTATAGTGGGTTATAGATGGTTTTTGATGGTTATAGTTGGTTATATATGGTTAATGATGGTTATAAATGGTTATCGATGGTTATAGTGGGTTATAGATGGTTAATGATGGTTATAGATGGTTATAGTTGGTTATATATGGTTTTTGATGGTTATAGTTGGTTATATATGGTTGATGATGGTTATAAATGGTTATCGATGGTTATAGTGGGTTATAGATGGTTAATGATGGTTATAGTTGGTTATAGAAGGTTATAGTTGGTTATTGATGGTTATAGTTGGTTATAGATGATTAATGATGGTTATAGTTAGTTATAGATGGTTAATGATGGTTATAGTTGGTTATAGATGGTTATAATTGGTTATAGATTTTTAATGATGGTTATAGTTGGTTATAGATGGTTATATATGGTAATTGATGGTTATAGTTGGTTATAGATGGTTAACGATGGTCATATATGATTATCGATGGTTATAGATGGTTATATATGGTAATTGATGGTTATAGTTGGTTATAGATGGTTAACGATGGTCATATATGGTTATCGATGGTTATAGATGGTTATTGATGGTTATAGTTGGTTATAGATGGTTAATGATGGTTATAGATGGTTATAGATGGTTATCGATGGTCATAGATGGTTATCGATGGTTATAGATGGTTATTGATGGTTAATGATGGTTATTGATGGTTATAGATGGTTATAAATGGTTATTGATGGTTATAGTTGATTAAAGTTGGTCATAGATGGTCATATATGGTTATCGATGGTTATCGATGGTTATAGTTGGTTATAGATGGTTATAGTTATATATGGTTATTGATGGTTATAGTTGGTTATAGATGGTTAATGATGGTTATAGTAGGTTATATATGGTTATAGTTGGTTATAGATGGTTAATGATGGTTATAATTGGTTATATATGGTTATCGATGGTCATAGATGATTATCGATGGTTATAGTTGGTTATAGATGGTTATATATGGTTATAGTTGGTTATAAATGGTTATTGATGGTTATAGTTGGTTATAAATGGTTATTGATGGTTATAGTTGGTTATAGATGGTTAATGATGGTTATAGTTGGTTATAGATGGTTATAGATGGTTATATATGGTAATAGATGGTAATATATGGTTATCGATGGTTATATATGGTTATAGTTGGTTATCGATGGTTATTGATGGTTATAGATGGATAACAGATATTTTACTTTGAATGTTCGGCTTCGTTTACTTGCGTTTATTGTATTTAATGAAATTAAAATAGGATATAATATGTAATATTTTTTTAAATTAATAAATCTAAATTATTTATATTAGCATATTAAAAAAGTATAATTTGATTCGAACTAATTGAAAGATATAGAAATAATTAAATATATTACAATGTTGGCATATTGCATACATTTATGACTTTAATTATGACATTAGACTTTAATTCTAAATTTATATGTATTTAAAAATTATTTTTGAGAAAAATACATTTATTATCAAAATAGTAGTGTTTTTAAAATTTAATTAAAAACTGTCCAAATTTATTAAATTTAAAGGAAATATATGTGAAAGCGTTATTTTTATTTGAATTTATGCAAAAATAAGGAAAATTGCGTTAACGTTATGATAAATATCGAACTAAAATTATGTGATGAAGCAATGTGAAATAGCACAATGCATTGTTTATCTTCTCTTTTGATTCCATGTAGTCTAGAATATTCAAAATTTAATAAAAATCAATTTATACGTTTGAATCTCTCTCTTAAAATAATCAGAATTCTTAAAACCTGCGAGAGTTGGTTCACCTAAAAGTGCACACAGAAAACGAGCTCATTTTTATCGAAATTTAAAACAACAGTATAGGCCAGAGGTACTCCTGGACCGTT
Source organism: Coelogynopora nodosa (assembly GCA_034780555.1). Lineage (NCBI taxonomy): Eukaryota > Metazoa > Platyhelminthes > Proseriata > Coelogynoporidae > Coelogynopora > Coelogynopora nodosa. Next base: position 41,232 of record JAUZND010016562.1, on the reverse strand, counting down.
CCTCTCTTCTCCTCTCTGTCATCTCCAAGCTCTCTCTCTCTTTCTCGCTCTCTTCTCAAGGAGGATTTCTATGAGCAATATCGGGACAATTAGCCCAGTAAGTCAAACTCGACTCTGACTGACTGGCTGTAGGGTTTCGTTTCGTTTGCTCACGATGAATGGCTGCTGCTTCTTGGATGTGCTTCAAGATTTCACTGTTGTCTTAGCCCTGATAAGGGAGGCTAGCTGGCTGGCTGGCTCGTGGGGTGAAAGAAGACGAGCCAGCAAAGGGGCAAAACATGGACAACTTCCGTCCTGTCCCGATCTGATGGAGAGAGCTGAACCAGCAGCCAAGGCGGGGCTACCCCTTTTTTTGAGGGAACTGCCGAGTGAAAAAGTGCACAATAATATACTCGTCGAGATAATGATTCTGATGTGAGAAAAGAGAGAGTTCGATGGAGTGTGAGAGAGCGAGAGCGAGAGGGAGGCCAAATTCTTTTTCATCATTCAGTTTGAATTTGGTGACTTTTGATTGTCAGCATCTTTTCTATCTATTAACATTTAGCATTATTCAATTTCAAATGAATCGCTCCTTTTATTAGGATTAAATTTTGACTATTTCTTTCAACATTTGCAGGGTATTTTCGTCACAAAAATCAATGATCCTGGACCAGCACTTGGTGTGCTATTTGCTGGAGATAAAATCGTTCAGGTCAGTTTGTGTATGTTAGGAGAAAACAATATTTTTTCTGTGTCTTAAAGCGTCTTACAATTTTTTTGATTAAACTGTATTAATCGTTTTAAAAATATATTTGGAATGCTATTGTTGTGTGAAATTATAAATAAATATAAATTTAAACATTAATTTGAATTTCCCTTGTCAAGTCGATCAGATTTTTGATATGATATTAATTCTGTATAATTTACATAGTTTAGATAAATTTTGATGATATATATAACACACAAATGTATATGAAATTATTAACACTATTTACTTAAAAATTGCGCTACAACGTTTTTATTATTTTCGTATTTATATTTAGTCCATAATAAAGATGTATATAACATACATTAACATATTATGTTAAAATTCTAATTTTTTTAGTTTTATTAGTATAATTTAATTGATAATATAATGTAATAATTTAATAATGTTAATGTTGATATAATTTGTGTTGTTTTGGCCATATTTCATTCATATTTTTTTTTAAATTTAGGATTGACTGCAAAAATGTCGGTAAATACACCATCTAATAAAAATACTAATAATTAAACAACCATAGAATGTTAAGCAAAATGTTTAAATAAATCTAAATAAAATAGATTATTCTGAAATATTTCTGTACTTTTAATTTTAAAATGAGTTGTTTGTTTATCTGTACTTTAATTTTATTAATTATAATCATATTTAAATTGTAAATATGAATACTGTCATAGTCTCTTTGAGGCTGCATAATCGTGCGTAAAATAAATCTATCAATTGATAAACTATATACATGTAGAAATATGTGGAGTAATCATTTTCGCCTACCTTTTTATCGTATTTGACAAGTTGAAAGCCGCGATATGTTAATACAGATATAATAAGATATAATACATAACAAACAGCAATTTATGCGCTTCTATGATTGATGTACTCTTCAATCCATTACACCAATGCAACATTCAGTATGCCCATATCTACATCATATCTACCTCCGTTTGAAATATTAATAAACCTTATAAGGCCTTGATTATCTGACGGTAAAAATGATTGAATTTATGTATTTTGTTTAACGATATTTTATGATCACTATTTAAGTGAATGAAATTTATTTTAAAATTAGTTAAAATATCAATTAAGTTTTCTATGAGATAACATTTCTATTGTTTTTTATTTTACTTTGGTGAGAAAAGTGGATAAGGGTGAGTATGGAATCTAGAATTGATCAACTTCTAATTCGTTATGTTTGGGTCAAATTCAATTATCTCTTTTCGACTGTATAGCATATAACTAACCTTTCCTCATGACTGTTCGCTCCGCAGGTCAACGGCAATGATTTCACCAATATTGATCACAATGAGGCTGTGAGTCTTCTAAAAACGTCTGATCGTACTGTCACCCTCTTTATTGATCGATTTGTGGACCGCTACACCACCGATATCTAAAGCTCCCTGCAGTCAGTGATAACCAACAGATTACACACCTATACCTGTCTCTTCCCTCCCAGTCTCGGGTTGATGACGATGCCACTGTGATTGTTTCAGATCTGCCCTCTTGTACATTATTATGACATAATTATGGCCACATAGCAGCATTTTTAGTACATTCTTTACTGTCTTACTTCTAGCAGATAGAACTGACTACACTACCCTACTCTTCTTAAACTGATAACGCATTTGAGAACGAACACTTCTCTTGTATTTCTCAATCATGTACATCTGTCAGACTACTATTTTCGTATTGTCATCTGTTCTGTGTATAGTTCTTTTGAATTAACTATGTGTAATGTATACCCCGCTGTATATTTTGTGTATTCATACTACTTCAATAGTTAAGATATATGTGTTAAAATATATATATACAATATGTTCTCTTATCATTATTTCTCATTTTGATGGTCGAATTTGATCTCTCTCTCTCTCTCACTTTACAAGAACGAACTGTTTTTAACTTTTCATCTCCTTTTTTTATACAATGAATAAACTGTATTTAACATATCATGATCTCCTTCATATTTGCATGGGCGCATATACGCAGACAAATAAAGACAAATTTTAATTGACAATCAAAATAGCTTTATTTTTTATTTGGCAGAAGGCATTTGTTCAATCGATCGAAAAAAATTTCGGGTATCTAAACAACTGCGTCGTGCATGTACTGTAAAATCAATGAAATATTTAAATAATATGCAACCTGTCCTTCTTAATATCTGATTATTCTGGATGGACTTATGAAGCTTTACACTGGTGTACTAAAAGTATATCTATCATTAGACAAGTTTGAGGGCTCAGAAAAATAGTATATCAGATATGTCCCTTATTTCTTAATTTATGTGTTGTATATATTGAAATTGAATAGTTTGATTACACTAGTGTATTATAACATTATAGCTAGTCAAGTTAGTAGCTGAAAAGTAGTTATGTACCCTCTGTGGATATATGGATTATATAATATTGGTTGTATTTTTCTACAACAAACGAATGGTCAACATTGTTTAAAACAGTATCCTATTTTTTCATTAAAGAATGTCAAGTAAATTTTACATGGACATATATACTACATAAATTTAAGCATCTTATTCAAGTAAAAAAACTAAATGATCAATGGTACAGTCTCTAATGTACAATATATTTCCGTCATTTTAAATTCTTTAATTGAACAAATTTACTGCAAATTCACATGTTTAATTAATAGAAACATTTGTTTAGAAACATTTAGGAAAAAATAACTTTAACCCAAAACACGAAGTTTTGTTAATAGCTATTATTCTGAGCGCTCACTATGTTTTATAAAATACATATTCTATGTTATAGAATGGTGTTGAAAATAAATGAATTAGTAAATTTATTGATCCTTGTTTAGCACAAAAACCTAAAGAGCCCAAACATTATTGCCTGTACTGTTTAAATAAAATGTTAAAAAGATATAGATGTACAATGAAAATCTGTAGAATATACATAGGTAGGTTATATATACTATCTTTATAACGTGTAAAAAGTATAGTCACAGTAAACTTCTGAAAATGTTTAAATATCTTCAAATAGAAAAATACCTTTTGTTGTCTGGCCAAAGTAAATCACAAAGTTTACCGTCTAATATCACATAATTAAACAACACAATACGGTACAATAATAAAATATAAGTATAGTTGTGTGTTTGGCACTTGTCAAATTCCAGTGGTGAAACTTGTATGAATTCTAATTATAAATAATATGTGTACAGGTTAGTCCGTCAATAAATGATTACATTCTAACTCCCGTTTTAGAGAGAGGCATATACACGATAGTTAACAGAGGCTATTGATGACATTTGACAGTGATAGTAGCAAAATACATCTTGTATATTGTGCACTTTAGCGGACATTACAACCAAATGTTTTGTACAATACATTAATACTTTCTCTACATTCATTGGTACATATCGGGGGATGTTACTGACCATGGTTGACGATAGGTCCATTAACTATAGGCTATTAGTAATTCCAACATTACTGAATAATTTATTTTTTGAAAAAACATGTGCTTTCTGTTGTTGAAACATCGTCGTTTAAAATACAGCGGGCATTTTTTATAGGTCATGCGTTTTATTAATGTAATATTTTCCACTGATTACCTTTAATTAAATATATTCACAAAGTTTTCAATCAGTTATCTTTATTTATAGAATAGGTAACTTTTAATTAAAAAATGAAATGTATACCTTTTTTGCTATATTTAGACATTACTAACTTTTTTTAAATAAATAAAATGAATATGAGATATTATATAATTGAAAAGTGCACATCAATTATTATGTAACTTTTTGTAATATATTGAATAGCTTTTGGTTGACGTAAACATTATTAATTACTTAATATGTTATGCTTAGACAAAAATTCAAGGAGAATTGTCAGCAAAAGATTTTTTTTTCCGAAAATCATTGTCGAATTGTTTATTATAAAATGACTGCCCTCTTAAAAGTATTAGCATAGATTCATGATTTTTTAACTTCTTATAGGTGCCCTAATAAACTAGCATTTTCCCGATCTTTATAAGCTAGTCAAAGCACACATCTATATTTATAAACTCTGCAACAAATATTAGTAAAACATTAACTGTTTGGATTGTCATATTAAATTTACGTTAGACTCTAGAATAACATTTTAACTTGTCAATTAATATTAACATGCATTATAAGAAAAAACTCTTAAATTTATTATATATCATCTTTAACGAATCTTAAAATTTTTTTTTTTTAAATTTAGACTCCGAAGAAGAAAACAGCCACGAGAAACCAGATATTTCCGGTATAAATGGATTTTCACAATGTACAACTTTTTCGTACACATTTTTGGTAACACACATTATATGGAACTTCATGTTTCATAATGCGGTTGTAGCTACATGAGTATAAGTTACAGTTCCACGCAGCAGGATTCTAGCTGTATCGTTGCGCCGCTACAGAGGACCCATCACCGTGATAGGACCGACGCTCCTGACTGTTGGATCTCGTGGAAGAAGAGTACCGCAGGGCCGGCTTGATCGGGCCGCAATGGCTCCCGGGTAGGTGGTTGTCACTCGAGGTGCGCATCTGCGGCTCCAGAGAATTACTCCGGCGGCCGGACCCAGCGGTCGCGGTGGCTGCCGAGTTGAGCAAGAGATCCTCCATCTGCTCGATGCTGCCGCCACGAAGGTTGGTCTTACTGCGCTGTCGGCGAAGAGTGCTGTTCGCGCTGCCACCGCTGCTCTCCTGCTGCTGTGACTCTGATAGAAGAAAGGGGGACGGGGACGGTGGTTAATGTCGTGTATTCGGATTGTGTATTGTATTTAGCAATCCCGATGAATTGACACTTGAATGGTTGCTTTATATAATCTTACCAAGATTTTTTTCAAGGTTTGCCAAGCTTAGCATTTCTTGTAAAAGTCTAGTATTTTTTAACAGAATTCTTAGTAAAATTTTGGAAGAATTAAAAAATAAATATATATTTTAATAAAATGTAGCTTACCAAAAAATTCAAAATATATTCATCTCTTATGTTAAATCTTATCTTGAGGGGCTAGCTTTCAATTCACTGATCCGTTAATTTAACAGAATTATTAAAAATATTTTTTAAAGATGTTATTTTGTAATATAATTAACGATATTATTCAAATATTATGTTTATCAGTATTCAACTCGGGCTTGTTTAACTGTATATTGTTTAACTGTTTTATTTATTCATATTATTTAATCGTATTATTAAAGCATATTGTTAACCCTATTAAAGAATCATGCTATGGAATTATATTGTTTAACATGATTATTTAACGCTATTATTTAATGTATGTCAATGTTAGGAGTGTCTAATTCAAAGCTGTAAATTTATATAAAAATAACTAGACCGTCCCATGAATTGTTATATAGTTAAGAACATTTATTAGGGAGTTAGGGAGTTTGAATAACGATACTTCAGCTAAACTTGTGAATATAATAATTAAATAAACTCAGAGTAAAATAAATCATGTTTAGCTGTAAAGAAACAACGAATTATTGTTCGTTTTATTTTTCTATGAAGAATTATATATAATTTCGAAGGAATTCTTAAATATAGTTGTTTGATGCAGCCAGTTAATGTATTAAATAATATAATGATCGTTATAATTGATTGCATTCAAGTAAAAGTGTTCACAATTTTTTTTCTAATTGTAAAAAGAAAGAAATTTTTAAGTTAAAATTTATTAATTAAAAATTTCGAAAAGTTAGAAATTTAAACCTACATGGAATTTAATTTTCATTCAATAAAGATATTATTAATATATTGAAATGCATGTACAGTTCCTACGTTACTTATATTAACAATAATTATAAACTGATTATTATTGTTTTATTGTTTACTGCTTAATTAGTAACATCTTAATGTTAGCTATTGCGTACTAAAAAAAAGTTAATACTGCGATTTTTCCGACAATAAATCGAAGAGGCTACATATATATATATATATAATAATATATTATATTATAGTATAATATAATATAATATAATATAATAAATAATATATTATTTTTATTGCTATTTTTTTGTTTAGCTTTAATATTTCTAGCTTTCCATAGTTATAAATAGTTCTAGAATACTGACCTAAATTGTTTATGTGACCCGTTTTACTATGCTGAAGAAAATAGCTTATTATAAAAAATATTAATTAAATAATTTGATGCTCATAAATGTACACACTGGGATTTTTCTACTATTTATTGATTAAACCAACATCAATTCCACAATTGACTGGATTCAGTAATCATAAATTGATTACGAATTATTCGGTTATTCAAAACGCGTATCAATATTCAATCACTGCACAGTAAGATATTATACAAACTTCAACGTAATTAATGAAATCCAGAAATAGTCATTTCTGATCACTTGTTTTACGATGTGAAGGAAATTTTTCAGAAGAAATAATATTTATCAGTTTAAATTTTGTAGAGTATAATTAAATATTGTTTAACAAGGATGCATAATGCCTTAGAAAAATAAAATTATTGCGAAATAATATATTTCTCTCTATTAAATATGAAAATAAAGAAAATTAACAAAACTAAGCGCGAAGACAGTATGGACGATTTAGTGAAATATTATATTTGAATTATATTTTTATTACTTTTAAATAGATAGAACAGTTAATATCACCACTTTTCTAGTATAGAATTAATAATCAATAAATGTCAAATATATAATAAAGAATTAATAATTATATGGATTAATATGTTTGAAAAATATATTGACTATGATTTATACATCTATATATATATAAACGGTTATTTAAATAAACTTAATTCTAAAATATGAATGTAATATAAATAGATAAGTAAATCTGCAAAATATCTTCCAAATCTTTTAAACGAATTGATCCCTCGAGGTTTTGATGTTAGTAATGTAAATCTACGCACTCAAACAAATCTAGATTATCCAGACAATATGCTTTTGTTAACATCAAAGCGTATTATATTTATAATTAAAAGCTTTTCTATTCACCAATTGAGAAATATTCATTTAATATGTACAGACTTCAAACATGATTACACAAAACATTTTAAAACAGGTTATGTATATATTTTTACAAAATATTTAAATGTTAAATATAAGCACATTGGATTTTGAATTCAACATATATATATATTAACTGCATGTAATGTTTAAACAATATTTATCAACACTTTTTTTGACTTTACGCTATAATTGTATTATTATAAATTCAACGAATAGATTTTATAAATAAACTTAAACAAATAATACAGAATTATTAATAAAAATGAGTTGAGTATTGTGTAGTTACAATAAATACAAAAATAGTATTAACAAAGTATTGAACTGTGGAAGAATCTAACTTTTTTTAAATTACTTTATTTATATATTTATAATATAAGTATAGTGTATTATTTTTAAATACTCATGATTCTAAATTCAGTTGTTTTATAATAAAAAAATATAAAAAATCATAATGCACACTAAAAGTTCATACCGTACGCAGTCACTATTCATTGTTGTACTTAACTACCCTCTCTCTAGTCTTGGTTACTTCTCCCTGCTGATGCTTTTGTGTGAAAGTGTTAAAAAAATGTATTAATCAAAAATGAATATATGATGATCCATAATATGTCTTGTTATAGTGGAAATAATGTGATGTCGAAATTATCGTTGAAATATATTTTAAAAAGGAAAAAATCCCTTTCATCTGATTAAAATGATTAGAAAGATTCAATTTTTTAGCTACTTATGCAAATACTTTACAACATATAATCTGTGTACATCTATATATTATGTATGTACTTATGTCTGACATATTTTGTTAATGGATTAATCAAATTAATTAATACTTAATAGTATGATCATGGTTTAAAACAGAATCGTATAAATTAATATTTGTGAAATATTATACACACATTTTTTATATATGTACTTCGAAATCAAAATAGTGTGTGAGCATATTATTTAAATATTTATATGTACAGATATAATATCTAATGTTTAAATAATTCTCGTCTTATAGTCAGGAAAAATATACAAATTTTAAAATTATTCATAATATGCATAATTGTTTTTTGAAAGGAATATATAGATAAAACGTGTTTCCTTGATTTTTGTACATAAATCATAGAAAGGAAACAGTTTAACACTGTCCCGAGATGAAGGGACGTTAGAACTATAAAAAGCGATGTTGATAGCTCAAGCTTACAATTACATTTGTCTGAAGCATTAAACATTCGTTTATGTAGCTTCAAATATGGATCAAAATACTCTTCAAACAGTGAATTTAATAAGAAGCAATATATTTGTGCGCTATATTATGCAGAAATGTTTAAATTTAGCAATTTTGTATTTGATATTAAAAAAGGGACTTTGCAAAAACTGTATATTTAATAAGTTTACATATAACAATAACATTTGTGCTTACGAGTTATGTAATGAAATGTTAATATTTATTTCAAAAATATAATTAAACAATTAAATACTTAAATTACACGTTAAAATACACGACTCTTATATGATAATGTTGTTTTTGATCTTAAAGCTCATTTAAGTTCATTAAACTGGTATTTCAAATTAGCATTAGAAAAGAACAATTAGTTCTGAATTCGGCACATATTTCACAGTTGTTCAATTCATAGTTTAAAATTACCATAACAATTAATATAAATAGGTCAGGGTCATAGAAATACGGATGTCGATTTTGTACTATACACAACAATGGAAAAATGTCAGGTTTAATAGTTCGATTATTTTTGTTGATTTAAAACTGATTCATACATTTATTATCCGTATTTTGTATGACTAACTCTATCACTTTTACAACTAGAATAAATTTAAATAAAAATTAGACTTACCGTATAAATTCTAATTAATTGTTTATATCTTTAGAAATAAATGTTAGCTTATACCTTTTATTTTAATAAATATTAATGCAATTCATGATTTTCATTTTTATGTTTGTGATATAATACTGTCTGAGTATTGTATTATGATTTTCATAAAACAACAGTTACTTGGTTAATCCAATTTTGTTAATGTGTATTCTAAAAAATCGATAGCTTAGCCCATTCGGAACTGAAAAATCCATAAATAAATAAATAAATATTAACGATCTTAAATTTTTAAATTCTTTTTAACATTGATAAACAAATTTTTTTGTGACAAAACAACACAAAATTCAGAAATGATAAAATTTATATAAGATATAAGAGAATTTTTTTAATGCATCGACATAAATAAAAGAATATGTACAAATAAAAGGGAAAAAATCTAAAAAAATAAATTAAAATTGACATCACTCCCTTAATTGAATTGAATAAATCTTGACTATAACAAAAATTTAATTACTTAACTTCTGTTAAGCTAAAAGCATTTGATGGAAAAAACCAAAAGTAATTGAAATGATTTAGATTATTTTCTCCTATAAAAAACGATCTGTTTCGTACATAGATCATTCTTACTTTAGTGATTTTTAATCTATCGATCGACTGAAAGTCAGCCCCTTTTTGAATGACTGTGATGATTGTAGGCACAGACGATATTCCAAAGTCCCTGTAGATATTTTAAAGGTAGACCTCCTGAGTAGCAACAATGTGCTTCATTCTAAATCATATTATACTCTACATTATTTTACAATAAAAACTTGTACATTAAAAACTTCAATTATTTTATTTTTAATTAAAAAACGAATGAAAGTTTAATTGCTTTATTTTTATAATGTTTAACCAAAACTTTAATACACAATTTTTCACTTAAAGTATATATAAAACAAGTTGAACATGTGCAACGAAAGTGCAAATTACTTCGAAAAATTTTTGTTATTTATCTTGAACATTAAAAGCATGTTATACGTTAAGTTTATTGATAAACTACAGTAATACATCCTATATATAATTAGACGCATAATCACTTCAAATCATTTATAGTATAGTTTATAAAATTAACCTGCTTAACTTGAAATTTAAACATAGACTAATTACTAAATTTAAAGTAATCTTTTAATCAACTGTGCCATTATCGGACAATGTCCATTGCCAACTAAATAGAACAGTTCATCTGTAATTCCCATTTTAATTTTCATGTTTCAAAATTAAACATTGCATAAAATCCGGAACAGGGTACTTGTAAAGGTCGATGTCAAAAGAGCAAAAATGTTGTTGGGTTTCAAGAGGCTTCCTGGATTAAAAATCAGCTTTATACTGTATGGATAAAATATTGCCACACTTATTATATTATAAGGATAATGCATAAAAGTTGTAATTTATACGTCACGTGAGAAATTCGTGGAAAGGTTGATACAGCAAAAGCGCTTTACTCTGCTTTTGTGTCTTTTAAAGTAGCATAATTTATTTGAAGAAATCTGTGAGTAGTCCTATATATTAAAAATACTCCGCTTTGTAGGCACCTAAGAAACTGATAAGTAGAAAATGTAACCTTTTTGACACATACGTATGCACATTGTTTAAAAAATGATTACAATATAAACAAATAAATTGTTTATATGTATATATATATTTATTTAATAAATTATATAATTAATATTACTCTTAGTTCTTTTAAGAATATTTTACTTACAAAAGTAGTGAATTTTATAAATTTAAAATTAAAATTTGAATAATTTTAGATTTAGTTTTATAATATTATCAAATAAATTTCATACATTAACTAAAAGTGGATTAGTTACATATTAAAATTAAATGATAAAAGTATATGATTGTCATATTGTTTTCTTGAATCAAAAAAGTGCAAATTTTATACATATATGTACTAATTTAGATAATAATGACCCCGTTCTACTATGGGTTGTTATATACTATTTCATAGGTTTATGAATTTTTTATATTTTCATGTTTTAAATCTACGCTGCTATGTTTTCATTGAAACTCCAAATGTTATATTGATACACAATGGTTCAATTTTAATTTTTTTCAAGTGAATTTGAATATAATTAGCATTGATAAAAATTCCAGTATCAACTCGTGTACTAAAAGGTAGCAATTGAACTCAGTGGCGCAATGAAAAAGAGGGGAAGGGTGATAGAGCCTTAATTTATTTTTATAAATTTGAGTTTTTAAAATAATAGTGAATCATCAGCTAATAATAATTAATACCATTGTTTTTGAGGTTTACTTTTACATATTTGGCCTTCAATTTTAAAACTCTGGATCAGACCATGGGATAATAGGAATTTGAAATATGATATCGGTGTAGTAATCTTACATCATTTGGCTCAAGTATTTTAATTAATACCTCAATTGTTAATATTAATAATTATTATTCATATTTAATCATATAACTGAGTTTGATCTGTCCATGATAAAAAATTAAATGATTCAAGGAATAAACACGACTATGACTCATAAGTTTAATAATTAAATATTACTGAAAACTTATAAAATCATGAAGACTATCTATCACTTCGAGTGTAAAAGTATATTTTAATAAATACCTGTCCTTTACTATCTGCAAAAAGATACGATATACAATTAAGTTAAAATATAATTATAAAAAAGAACAACCGAGAAAATCATTTGAACTGCTAAAATAACAAAAGAAAATAATTAAAACCAAAAAAAATATAATATGATATTTTGCATCAATAATAATTAATGTAAAAGCCTATTAACAAGAACAAATTAGATTAAATGTAAAGTATACGGAAATTATGTAGCATTATCATATTGAAAACGATTTTTTGGAAGAAAAATGACAATATTTTTCTAAATATAATGTAGAAAAAGATCATTACACGAAATTCAAATCAGTTTTATTTGTGGAAATGAAAACAAGAGAACAGTAGGCTATAGAGGATAGATTAGAATTGGGAAGTTAGAGATGTTGAAATTGGCAGAAAACAAAAATAGATAAGGACAGAACAGGTTTTTGTATATCCGAAAATTATATTTTTTAACTCAAAGAAGCTTGAATAAATATGCATGACTGTAGATTGTGCACAATAACCAAATCAAAACCATTTATTGAAAAAACCCAAAATTGGCCATACTTACTCATCACAATATATATATATATATATATATAGTAAGTCTTTAGTGTTGTCTAATTGATGTCTGAATATTATTTGAAACCAATTGTTAGATAATAACCCTTATTTGTTCATTAATAATTATATTGTTAAACGTATAATTTTTTAAATAAAATTTCAATTTTTTTAGAAAATCTATTTTCTTCAATCAACTTAGTTTTTTTAACAGATTATACCAAATAGATATTTTACGTATATTTCTGTCCATTTGTAAATCCCCATTTTCACTTAAGATATTATGTCATTTTAGTGAAAGACTAGTTATTAAACACAATTTATTCATTTACATTTATTCTTTGAGAAAGTTGTCATTACACTATATTGCTATATTACAGAGTATTGAAAACTGTGCTTTAAGTTTTAAATTAGTTTAAAAATAAAATTTAGAGTTTAGATTAAAAAAGTGGTATATGAACAATTTTATTATAGTTCAAATTATTGGGGAGCTATAACAAATTGTATTATGTAGTCGTAAAGATTTCCTTTTTTTAGAAAAATAGTCCTGCAACTCACTCACATAGCGGCTTTTAATTGTGTTCTGTGGAACATTTACGGAAAAACACGCGCTAATATTAGGAACAAATTTGATTAGTATTTATTCGGATACCTTCACTTGGAGGTAGAAATGATTCTCGGTTAAGATCGACGAGGAATATAAACTTTGCAGGTAATGCAATTTCTCACGGCTATCGTCTATCCGAGGAATTCTTAGTTACTGTTCTTATATACTGTATTCATTCTATATGACATATCGGCAAGAAATTTGTTCAAAACATATAGTATAATGTATGCTATAGAAAGCAAGCGAAAATGTATGTGGTTATATTAGAAAGCGATAAACTGTTCAAAGTTATTTGATTTTTATATAACGTTGCCATCATTTACATTTATAGATGTATTAGAAACGAATGTTTACTTTATTATGATGCAGAACAAACAAAAAAGTTTATAAATTTAATCATTAAAAATATAATGTATAAATGCATAGGAATGAATCGAGGAATATTTATTTAGTAGAACGAGCCATTAATTGCCGAATGGGTATAAATATTATGAACTTTATATAAAATTAAATAATTATTTTATAATTTTAATGTTTAAAATAAAGACAAGGCACCGCCAACTTTTACAATCTGTTATAAATTGTGAGTCAAAAGTAACTACCGTTCAAAATCAGTTGCATAACATATTGTAGTGAATAACATTAAATGAGAGACAGAGATTATGTAACAATTTGATATTATTGTATTAATTGAAAATATGAACAGATAACTCAAAATGATCACATACACTTCAAAAATACATTTTGAAATTATAAAAAGAATTCCAACGGAGGCAACATCTGGCCCACATTGTATATGTAATCGTACATCATTTAAAATATTATTAACTTAACATTTTTAAAGATTTTGTTGACTTTTACAAATGATCTCAGAGAACTTCAAATTTGTATTTTATAATTAGGATTAAATCGAAAATTATATTAACTAAATCGAATTTATATTATGTCAATAAGAGGTATTTCTTCATCCAATTTTAAAAACCAATTGAAGAAAATAAATATTTTTAATCAAAATTGACTTTCATTTAAATGAAACCTATTTTAACAATGAATACTTTATATACATTTTAAAAATCCTTATGACACAAGTAAGGTTGTTGAGAACGACATTACAAAATCAATGAATTACTAGCCTATGTAAATATTAATTATAGCAAATAAGTGCTTTATCTGTAGTTGTGTGTTTTATATAATTGCTACTTGTTTAATTGTTATTATTGTAATACTATTATTAATAATTATAACCCGTTAAAAACGCACATGGTTATAGAGATTTTTGGTTTACCAGCCAGTTATGGAAACATCCAACTTATGGCTACGTCACCTGCAGAAAACTCATTATTCACTTCCTTTCTAGTATTTCCCCGTATTTGGGAAGCATAATTACTTATTGAATAATTTATACCTATTGTATATTTATACCAATATTGTTTAGCAGGTTTATTAAAAATAATTTATGAGAAACCAATAAATATTTGTCCACACAAAAGAATTATACAATGCTTTTTATATATATGTGTAAGAAATATAATTTTAGTAAGCGAAACAAAATGTATATATATATTTTTACTAAGATGAATTGCTTTTAATTATGATTAATGTTTTTTTTAAAGAGTAACGTAATTTAAAATTTTTAATTAACATTGGAATAAGTAATAAACTAGCTTTATGTTAAGTTTAAGTTAAGCCTTCAGTTTAAGAAAATGTTGCCAAAAGATTGATTATGTTTTGTTACAGTTTTGTAATAAAATTATTATTAATTTAAAAAAATTGATTATGTTTATTTTAAATTCAGATTTATTTTTAAATTTTCTTTAAAAATCAAAATTATATATATTTATAGCTAACACGTCTTCGTAAAGTCCATTAAATTAGACAGTGAAGTGAATATTTATTGTTCAACAGTACACATAACCCACCTCGAAGTAAAGGCTTTGCTTCAGGCCATATCTCAAGAATGTATTTGAGGATCTCAATCTGTCGTCGCGGATCAAGAAGACCCCTGTCCAATTCTTTGACTGCATCTGGACAAGGGTGTAGAAGGACAGGCCCAAAACCTGTTGCCAAGTTCTGCGCGGTCATCTTGTTGATCTCGGACTTGTTATTCACGCGTTTTAAGTGATCGAGAATAAATAGCAGTGTGTCCTGTGTAATGAGATAGGGGAGAGACTACACTGAAGAGTTTAAGAATGAGAGTGAGAGACAAATAGCTATTATATATTATAGAGAGAAGAGATTGAGTTAACAGTGGTGTATACATATATTCTCGATTTCAATAGATTTATACATTAAAACAAACAACTGTTTATAATATATATGTGGTGGCATGATCATCTATAGATTTAAAGTAGTAGCTGATAGGCTATTAAAAAATATATTATATATTTGATTATAGTTAAAGTACAATTGGATTTTTATTTAATATATAGATTATTCCAAATCAGCTAAATGAAGGCAAATAAGCAATGTAGAAGGTTTTTACAACAGATCCAACAAATGGCCCTTATTACAATGTACTTTGTGATAAGGACAATTTGCGGATTTATTTCATCTTAATTTACGTTTGTTCAACACCATACATACACATCGGAATAATTTTCTTGTTGAGAGGGTCAGCTAGAACTTTTATCAACAATAGCTTATTTTCTTTAATAAGAAAAAGGAGGTATGTATTATAATGCAATGCCTTAGATGATGTGATTAATATCAGACAAAAGCCAGGTTTGGGGTACAATTCCAAGAAATACTTTCGAAATGCACAACTTTATTTTTTAAGATAATTCAAAATATTATACATATGCAAAAGAAAACCACAATAAAAGTTTAAATTTTATTGCGGTTTTTCTTTTGCATTCCTTACAAGTGAATATTACTTGTCTTTATTTATCATATCCAAAATAATTATTGCATACTCTGATTTACCTCTTTGGAGTATATGACTTATAAAACGAAGTTCTGAGCATTGTCAACTTCAACACTTCACGTTTCAATTTGGAGAAGATGTATTCAAATATAATGAATTGAGCTCAACGACCAATCAAGGTAAGCAGATAAGGAAGAAGTTCAAGGCAAAATGTGTAACAATGACGTCTTTAAAGGATACAAAAAATCGTAGTCCTGTTCAACATATGAAGATTTATGTTAATTGCATACTACTTAAGAAAATGAACCTTTCATCAGAAGCATTTTTCTTTCGTACTAATCAAAGTATTAATTTCTTGGATATTTTTATGTGACTGTGGAAAAATAGGGATACGCTGTAAAATTACATCAAGAAAACTTTGGGTAAAGCAGGATATCGAGGATATTACACTTTTCATGGTCTGCGAAGCAAGATCATGAAAATTTGCTTATCGGAGCAAATTGTCAAGAAGAACAATGGTCACTCAAGTGCAGACGTTCGTGATTATCAAGATATTTCAGCTCCATATGAAAATAAGGTTGCACAGGTTATTTCTGGAGGTGCATAAAAGTCGATAGTTGCAGTCGTTTGACTGTGAATAATAATTGTGCAACTGATTAATCAACAAATGCTTCTGATATGGAAGCAAAGAAGAAACGACATATAAGGTGCAAGTACTAGTTCGTTTCAGAGACCGTGATTAAAACACAATTTTTCTCCACATTAGCTTGATGTCCATAAATATATGGATCTGATGCTTTTTGTTAAACTTGTTTAAATATTTCTTATATTGTATGCCGATTGATTTGTTAATAATGATGTAATAAAAACTTTCAAACACCAAGCGTATTTTGCCCCTACTAAGTACACATTTTGTCATATTAAGCTAGTTTTTCCAAATCTATAAGTGTATTATACCAGGGACTTCTATAATACTAGGGTTACCCTATGATTATAGAAGTCCCTGATTATACTGTTCAATCCAATCTATTCTTCTATTATAACATATGATATTAATTAAAATACTATAATTGAAACACATTTTAATTTGTAAATAAGTTTTTAATTGAAATTTATTAATTTAAATTAGTTAATAAATAATTCACTGCAATAAAGAATAAGTTATGACAGATATCATTCCAAATGGAAAAGCGTTATCAAACTCTGGTCTTCAAAAATTGAATAATATAAATAATATGACATATACGAATAATATGAATATTAATATTCTATATGTAATGATGTTATTGGAATAATTATTATATAATAAAATTAGTAAAATATGTTTAAAATATGTTTTGTTAATTTTTTGACAATGATGGTTTTTTACACCATTATTAATTAAGCGTATAAATAAATTAAAATCAATCAAAACAATATACTTTATCAAAAATACTTTAATAAAACTATTATTTTTTAGACGACAACATTCATATAGAACGTTCCTTATTTAATAATATCATATAAAAAGAGTCTTGTTTAATTATTTCTGTTTTGCTATAGACCCGAGAAAAGTGAGAGATCTCATCTCCATAATCTTCACGAAAGGGTAATTAAATGAACATGCATTATTCTAACATTTTTGTCACAAGTCGTTACATTTGGTTAATTATAGTCTTCATTGATCTACCTGACGTGTACAAAGCACAGTGAGTACAAATTCATTCAGATGAGCGAATATTATGCAGCGAAATAAATGGTACATCTCCTTGTTTGTAGATAAAGAAATGAAACAAACACTTTTTTGTCAGGGAATCTGACATAAATGACTACTCAAGTATAGGAATCGACTATATAGCGCAGTTTAGTATGATAATAACAGACCTTATAAAAAACATTGCTGCATCTTGGCGCATTAGTATAAACATATTTTGTTCATATAGTTGAAATATTTTATTGGCACACATATTCCACATTTTCATTTATTGTAAAAAAAGTTAGAATAAAAAAATGTTTTTATGAAATCCCTTTGTATCTAACTGGGAAAAAGAGTATGTTTTACATAATTATATTTGTAATTTATCAAATTGCAATTATGTTAGGAACACTACAATTATACACATGTCAAATATATTTGGTAGTAAAAAAAATTACACAGTTTATAAAGGATAAATTTCTAAAATAAATAAGAGAAAATTTGGGAAATATTTAAGAGACATTTAGAACATTTAAGAAACATTTAGAACATTTAAGAAACATTTGGAAGATATTTATACATTTCGAAATATGTAAGGGGAAATCGTTGACTGAACACATTATTTTTAAAAACTCTTCAGATATCTCAGAACTTGTTTAAGAATAGTTTAATTTATATAAATATTAAGTAATATAATATATGAGAAATATGAAATATATTTATTCATAACGTAATTCCGTTAACTATTTTTCCACAAACCTAAATAATTATAGGATAACCAAAAAAATAATGATGTAATTTGATTTGTAAATAATTTTTAGACAGCCGAGTTGTCAACTTTTTATAAAAATGCAGTGTACATTTTTTATTTATTTTTCTACATTATAAATGAAATAGCTATGAAACGACTTTTTTAAAACTAATGCAACTTATATATATATATATATATATATGCGACATATAGGCAACTCATTTATTTTTAAGGTTTGGCTGATTGCTACAAAGCTTCAACGTATATATATCTCGGCTATTTGGATAATTGGGATCTCTATTAGTTATAGACATATATTGAACAAGAATAAATTGAATTACTTCTCTTACCCCCTATACTGTATATACTATACAGAGAAGATCAAACCAAATACAGAATGCATTGAGAAATATATTTGATGGATTGATTCCTAAGTGTGTTAGTTCATTTATCTGAGCATTAATAGGATCAATTAAACATTAATTTCATTTATGGTGATATGTTCTTTTAAATATTGGTTGCAGCTTGAAAATTCCATTTAATTGTTTAATGTGATCAACCTTTCTGTTTCAAAATATTTTAATAACAATTTGTTTCAATAAGAAATTAATATTAACATAATTTATTTTACATTAACCGTTGTGTTTGTTTTTTTAATACACTTTTAATTATTTCTTAATATTTATCAAATAATTAATAAATTTATTAATGATATATATTGAAATATTTATAAATAGTATTAATAGAAATTCAATATGTTTTACATTTTAACAAACTAATTCTCTAAAATTTATTCGTTGTATTTTATATTTATTTAAATGAACATTGGATTCATAGCTTTTTAAATATTACTTATATAATTCCTAGCCAGAATACTTTCTAATTAATTTTGTGTTACCATTTTTGTGTATTTGTTGCTTTATGTTTTAATCTTATTTTAACTAGTTTCTAATTTTTCCGAAACTATTGTGTGTTTTTCAATTTTTTACAGATGACTAAATTTTAAAATTAATACAATGAGTTCTTCGCTGAATTATTATTTATTCGAATTATATTTAAAAAAATTCTCTAACAAATTCCTAAAGTATATATATAGTTCAATTTTACAAATTTTTACTCGGTGTAAAATTCCATTAATAAAAAGTAATGAAACAAGAATTCATTACTTAAGATACACCTATTTTTTACAATCACATACGTGTATCTAACGTAATATATTTTCTAATGTAACTTTAGAAAACTAGACGTTCATGTCGATACATTCCTATGAGGTAAACAACTCACCGCTTTTTGTCGATCTTCTAGTATGTAGTGAGCAGTTTATTAGTCTATGAGAAAGACAAGTTAGCAGATAACTCGTAGAAGAAAATTCTGAACATTTTTAAATACACATTTCTTAGTTCTATGCACCTTTTCCTGCCCCCTTACAAAGATTTTTTTCATTCTGCTTGTGTCGTTTATAATTAGTAATTGATTTTCTACTTGAGAAAGCACAGATACTCTGCTCATATACCGAGAGACTGAATTATATCACAAAATGTAGCTATATACTCCCAAATTTTATAATGTAATACTCCCATGGTTAGGTTACATATGTATAACATTGTTTATTAAGTTTGACGCTTTCAGAATATGTCTATCTGTACAGTTGTTTAAACTGGCAGCTTGTAAAATGCAGAAAAAACGACAACTTTTATAATAATAGCATTAAGGGATTAATTATGCTTAAAGGCGCTGAGAGTCGACTGCAAAAATGTGATTAAAAAACATGTCGCATCTGCGATAAGTTTTGTCGAATAATGTTTGCTCATGCTCTATATAGGCGAGCTGAGGTAGAAATGAAATTGTTATTTACTCATTTACTTATTTGCAACATTTGAATAAACAGAGTTAATTAAGTAATTACTTTGTTGATAGCAAATATTATGCAGAGAGTACATCATCCAACATTTTATAAGATTTATATTATATATAAATTATCAAGTTTTTAATTTTTTTTAGCTAGTTCTAATTATTTAAAAATATTATTAAAAATATTGATGCAAACGGGAAATTAATTTCGATTAACACGGTTTTATGTTTAATTATATTTGTGGGCGGTTAACATAAACACTATGTGAAAAAATGGAGAATGTAAGAAAGTAATAAAAATTATTTTCTATGTTATCAACATGTTATATAGTTGTGAAGATTGGCGGCATTATAAATATGACTGTGAAAATGTGTCAACTAACTGATATTTTATAATATAGTAATGCAAGAAATAAATATGTGAAATAAAATACGTGAAAATCCCTTTTTAATAGTCAAGAACCCATTTATGATCTTTAAAAAATATATAAGTAAGGCGAGATCTTTGTTTAATTTTTTTCTTTTTGACTTTTTAATCTTTATTGATGACATTCAATTTCAAAGTTTGAAAAATATATCAGTTAAAATAATTTTATTTAGTATACTACATTTTTTAATACAATAATTAAAACCCATAATAAAACAATTGTATGTTTAATAAAATGTTGTACCTATATTTTCATTTAGTATTTTTTAAAAATTGTTATTTATATAAAATATTATATGCCCCTGCAACGAAATTGTCACCAGTATTTTATATGAAATGTTGTATGCCCTTTCCAAAAATAAAAGTAAACTTAAAAAATATAAATAAAACTAAAGAAAAAGTTGAAAGTGGAATATGCTTTCACCAGTAAGATGCTTTTAACAAAAAGTTTTAATAAAAGTATACAAATTCTGTTCTAATTGAAATTGAATAAGATCTTAATAAACGTGACATTCCTAGAGTTTATACATAACATATAGAATAATCTAAAATTACCGAAATACGATGCCAAATAATTTAATTTTGACAAGATTCCGATTTAAAAAATAATTTATTCTGATTATAATATATTAAAAAAATATCATATGATCAAACCTCTACTAATAGAAAACCCTCCGCCTATAATAAAATAAAACTAGGAGGCGTACAATGTTCATAATAACCAGGAGGCGTACAATGTTCATGATAACAAGGAAGAGTACAATATGCATACTATCCTTTTTGCACTGAAATGACTTTTATTATCATCCGAATATGCAATAATTCCCTTTGAAATTTGGTTTTAATCCAGATTCTGGTCAACTTAAAGTACAACAGTGGAAATCTTTATAGTACAAGGTCCGATACAGATAACTAAGTTTTTCTATATAGGATTTATTCCGTGCAATGCCACATTTTCGTCTTCACCTTTTTACCTCGCCTCTTCATCCCCGGTCTTCTCCTAACGTGTATATGGGGTAACCTGAAATCTCCAGACAAGCTCTGTCTCTTATACTAACTCTATTTAGCTTAACTGAACTTCTTCTGGTTTTCTCCTCCGCAGCAGTTTTCCCATTTTCTCTATTTATCGTTTTTCCCCTTCCACCACAGTTTTATCACTTTATCTGCAAAAAAAGCTTTTGATGAGCTGCAAATGGAAACAAATCCCAGCTGCAGCTGGTGAGGGCTGATCCAAATGTGTGCATCCTTATCGGGAGTCACTTGACAAATGATAGACTGCATGGTCAATCGTTTGCCTTTGTTTCTTATTTAACTACAATGATGTCCATCAGTCGTGAAATAAAGAATAGGATTTATATTAATCAATCAAATGAAAAAAATTATTGAGCGTTAAAATTATAAGATTCAGTCATGATAAATGGTATTATTAGTTTATGTTTGGGCCTACTGTTATGTTAGTAAACACAGGTTTCTAAACGAATAAACGGATTAATCAATTGATCATAGCAAAATTTGATTAAATACAAGAAAGTATTTTTTATAGGAATCTATTATTCAAATAATTTAAAAGTAATGAAATAAACTAGTACAACTATGCATTTGAAATTTTAATTTATTTTATTTTATTTTAATTAAATTAAATTATTTTTATTTTTATCATAATAAATAGTATTTCGCATATTTTTAAATTTAAAAAATAGCCTCGCAAAAATGAACAAAAAGTTGAACAAAGCCAACAGTTTGAAATAAATCGCTTATATCTGTGGAAACGTATACGGGTGAAACATTTTTTAAAGGTATGTGTTGGTGAAAAACATGAAACAATTTTGAAGTTGGTATTATTAAGTAACTTTCATAACAGTATAACACTGCAGATTGATTTGTACAAATGTATCTATAGAGTTTAGGTTAATGTTATGCAAATTATGTGATGCCAGTCTGAAAGTAATAAAACCCATTGCAAAATTAACATATTAAAAATTTGTGAAGGTTTTGAATTATTTTCAAACAAATATGGGATACAATTAATTATTATTTATTGTAAACTATTTTGAACTAATGTTTCATATTTTTGCATTATTTAAAATATGGCATTTACTACAACTAGGCTAAAAGTCTTCAAATACACTAGAATGTTTAGAAAAGAATTAATAATATATATAATACGGCAGAAATATCAAATTAATAATATGTAAATCACATACATAAATGCAGGCCAAATACTGATGACAAATTTATAAAATATTAACATTCTATTTGTAGATTATCATTTGAATTCTCCAAAAGACTCGAGCTCTTTTAATCCTATTGGATCTCCTCTTAAGTAGTACTATATGATATATAAATGGATACTTAATGTATTTTATTTATTTTGCAACACGATTAAAACTAGTAAACATTCGCATATTGGGGTTGAACATTTTTATTTGATGTTTTATATACATACAAACCTAACATTTAAAAAATCAATACAATATCAGATAGGTAATAGGCTACACTCACTTGATTATGTGTGGGAAGACAATCAAGGATATTAAGCATGAGTTTGGCCCCGCTATGGGAGTCTCCGGGCAAAGTCACCTGCACCGCGTCTAGCACCATTCGATAGAGCGCGTTGGTGAACAGGGGTTCCGGTAGTTCTCGTAAGTAGTCCCGAAGAACAGCTGCAGTAATGAGGGCATGAAAATACTTGGATTATGAAGCATGTGAAGCCTTTTATCACAACTATAATAATGTCAGAGATTATTGGTGATAGCAAATTGCGCTTTATTGTCATGATGACGTCATATGGTTAAATTTAGACTCTAACGACGATGAGAATCAATCTTTTTCATACTAAGGCCTACTGTTATTTATTCACAATACCCCATGTTAAATATGTATTACATTTGTTTCATTGAATTAAAACACCACGAAAATTAGAAATGAATAAAAGTTTATAAATCATGTGATTGTTTAGTTTTTCTATGTTATTACTATGTTAATATTTTGTGTTATATTTTTATGTTTAAATTGTAATACTCGTATACTATTGTATATACATATGTTTTAAAAACTGAATAAATGTTACATGTAATCTCTTTATAATACAATATTATATTGTTATCTGAAAGTGTACCAAAAAAATATTTGTTGTAAAATTGTAACATTTTAATATGAACATATCATAATTTATTATTTAATATTTTAATAAATTAATATTATCATTTATTTCATTACGAATTCCACGATATATGGAAATTTTATGTTATTATATACAGAGAGGATTACATTTGGACATTATAATTATAATCAATATTTTTAGATGAGAATAGTTTGGGATTTTGCTTTTTTTGTATTTCATTAAAAAACACTAGATATATATTTTTCCCTTTGAATACGATTATTTAACACACGTATTTTATATATGTCCAATATTTATAACTATCATACTACTATCATACTACTATCATACTATGATTCAGAGCTACAAACACGCTCAAATACTATTAATGAGAACATCGGAATTAGTACTATATTTAAATATATTAATAATTATTTTAAACAAATATTACATTATATGTATATAAACTAAAACAATGTATCCATACATATAAAAGTGATAATGTTACGTTATGAAAAATGCATTGATAATATTGATATAATTTTTACAATAATATTGTTAAATTTATAGAATCTATTTATATAATAATGTTTTAATTTTGAATTTAATTTTAAATTAATTTTCAGAATGTTTCAGATTTTACAGAAAATAAAAAAAGAATTTATACACTAAAGAATTTACACTCTATAAATTTTTCTTATTTTACAGTAATTAATAATTTAGAGAATACTGATAATAAATGAAAACCAACATTCCATTTAACTCTACAATACTGTCACAAAATAAATCAAAATAAAAAAATGAGAAAGAACTAAAAATCATAAATGCAACTGTCAAATATAGTCAATATCGGAGACATCGATTTTACGTAGAAATCAATATCTATGGTCAATATAATGCCAGTATTTCACAATAATATCATGATGTTCAAGAATAATAAACAAGCGGGACCGAACATAAGAATAATTAACAACAAACATTAATATAATATGTATTTAAAATTAAAAAAGATCGCTTATACAGGAGTGCAAGTTGTTGAATCCTATTTAATCTAATTGGCAAAACATACCTGCGGATAGACTAGGGGCCTATATAAGATGATAAACAAGAACATGTGTAATTGAAATGAATCAGCTAAAAAGGCGGAAAGAGGTGAGTGACTAAACACGTTGGACCTTTATACGGTTGTAACTTAACTTTGGAGGAAAAACCAGAGGACAAATCCAAAGCAAATTTAACCTCTTTTTTTTAAGGTCGTCAATGCAAAACTATTTAATAAATTTAAAATAGATTTTAAAATAATAAAATTAATTAATAAAAACAAATGTAATGGATTTTAAAATACTGATAAAATTGGTCAAATACTTTTAACGTTTAAATTAATTCTAAAATATTCAAATAGAAGAATTATAACTAATTTTAAGTAATTATTACATTATTTATTTAAATTGAAATTATTTGTTTATCTTTGTTAATTGTTTTAATGCCGACCTTGAAAGCTAGTTTAATTTATTCCTTAAGTTTTTCCTCCAGATTTTTCTCCGGATTTAAGTGACAATCCTTTTATACGTAGTTTAATGTTATAACTTTTGATCACAATTAATTTTAAAAATTTGGTAAAATAATAATCAAGCATAATTGTTTAGCATAAGTTGACTAATAGTAGAAAGTTACCATTTAAGCAATAATAGACACTTTAAAATATGATTCTGATATGTTTTACAATATGTAGAATAACCTATAAAATGTATGATTAAATTAATGTTGTTGCTAATAATTTGTATACTAACATGATATATATGCAGGATTTATATATATATATATATATACATATGATTTGTATATAGCATTTTGAGCCAAATTTTGTTTAGTAACCTCCAAATACATAACAGAGTTTGCTGATCTAAAAATAATGTATTAAATGCCTTTTTATATATTTCACTCAACAATTCAAAATAACTTAATATACATATCGACTTAAAAACCTTACAATAGTTTATTATATGCAATAATCTACTGATTCATTGAAAATCGTGTAAAGAATTCAACTGATATCACCATCGCCTCTTAGCAATAGATCGAACCGTCTTCGTATTATGCACAATGAAATACTGAACAACATGTTCATAATATGAAGATGCCCTTAAACAATTGATGTAACATTTTAAAATATGCAATAAAATATAAATAAACAGATAAATAAGATATGTAAATAATGTCTAAAACTAAATAAACGAAATAAACAATTATAGTATAATATAAATCGAAGTATGTAGATGTACCATACAATAAATAAGTATACTTAGACTACGTGAGAACATTCTAAAGATGACCGTTGATATCATTTGCGTCTATTATGAAATGACCGTGTTAACAAATGTGGCATTCTTTCAATTAAAAATGACGTCATTACATTTTTAATATTAGTATAAAAAAATATTTAGATATAACTAAAATATGGAAACTTAAAAAGGCCTAATTTATAATGGATTATTCATTATTACAACATTTAATTTATTACAAAAACGTGCGGCTTAATTACGGCTTTATCCTAATAATGTGTAATATCCAACATTATATTTAGTTTACGCAAACGTTTCTTTAATTAATGTTATAAAACAATCATATTTATTATTATTAGTCTATTGTAATAATCAGTTTTGCTTTTAATAGCACAATATTTATAAAATTAATTTATTTAGTCTAACCCTAAAATAATGAGATGAAACTAAACACTCTATAAATATATAAGACACTACGAATAAATAGATAACTGCGGATGAAGACAATACATTTTGTCCAGCATTATAGTGATTATCAGGTTGTTATATATCGGTCAAGGGAGGGAGTAAGAGAGATATACAGATATTGGTATAGATAAAATTAACTTGAAAGCAAAGATTTAACAAGTTTTTTGTCTTCAAGTAGCGAGCGATTGCTATTTTAAGAAGACATTAACGCAGCTCTCTCTCCACTGTAGCAACTTGTGATATATCATGAAAGTATTCACGCCGCACGTCAAAAGCATCGATTTATCTTTTGGATTAAAATTCGAGCTTTAATAATATATTATGCAAGTATATTTATTGGATTCATTTCTCATTTCTCACTTTTCTGTTTTTGTTTATAGACATTCCCTATATATGTATGCGCGACAGCTTTGTGAATGATATATTCAATGCGGGTACAACAAATGGTTTGAAATGCTCAGTGCATATAGTGAATTATTCTCAATTCTAAAATGTTGTTTTATAGCGTAATGTTAAGCTATTTAAATAAAATTTGGTTATATATAGTATAATGTTAAGTTATTTAAAATTACCACTTGTAAATAAAATTGAGATTTTTCCAATTGTTGTAATAAAAGAATATCTAATAAAAACATGCTAGACTTGGTCGTTATTTATAAAACAATTTCTGGAAAAAATCGGATGGAACTTTTTATTAAACCCTGTATATGAAAAGCACTAACTACAAAGTAGATAAATTTAGATGAAATAGCACACGAATGAGTTACTATTTCACTATATAATTGTAATATATATGTAATTGTAAAAATGTATAATATTGCTCTGTATTTACTTGTAAACATAACTATTTATGTTTACACACAACATTTTTACTAATGTCTATCACAAAATATTTGATTAATGTTCAATTTAGTACAAAAAGCCAAACAAATATCACCTGTAACTGCATGAATGTCCGGAACATTTTCCGGAGAAAGATCGACTTCATAGGAATTCCGCTCAAACATCTCTCGAATTTGTGATTTGAGTTTAGCTGATCCAGTCAGTCGGTAAATTCCCACAATTTCGAGTCCCCTTCGGTCGACTTCCTCGACACATCGGCGCACAATTAAAGGTATTCTCGACGCGGATCGTTCTCTCTTAACAACTACCGCGAGGGGAGCCCCGAAGACTGCATTCGCATGCATCATCTGCCCGCGTCGAAAGGCGTCACTATTGCTCAGATAGCCAAGTTCAATATAGAGAAGTCCCTTGGGCTCTAGCTGAAGGGCTAGTTTTTCCGTGTTCATGTAGGACTGGTGACAGGCTTCGATGAGACTACACAGATTCAGGTTGCCATAGAAACACAGCCGGTGTCGGCTGCGAGGATCCCACTGATAGAGTAGAAATGAGAGGCACTTGCAGTCCTCTACATCCAGTTCAAACACTTCGTCCCACTCGAAGCACTCGGTACTCGTTCGAATCATTGAGCGAGCCTTTCTTACCGAGTCAGTCTCAACGACACAGTAGAGATCGCGTAATATGGCGTGTGATGAGTGCAATCCGGTCCCTGCCAGAATGTGTACGACAACAATTCCATCTACACCCCTAGTCCCACTACGTCCGGCCAAGGTTTTTGCACTTCTTTCCGACGGTTGAATAGTGAAGTCGGTTTTGTTAACTTTAGCGGAAAATCTGGCCATTTCCCAGTCTTTGACGCGAAATTTTTGGGCTCCTCTCAGGTTCATTACATCTTCGCGCGTCATAGCGGCGTTATTGCTCGAATTTACCTTTACAGGTACGGAGTTCTGTTTGACGGAAGTCTGCCGGCAATTCGAAACTTGTTGACCCTGGGGAGGTATTGAAGGGACGTTGCCGGCAGGGGCATTGTAACCAGGCATGTAATCCATCACTGGTTGGCCATAGTTACGCATTTGGGACATGGCGTAATTCTGATTGACGCCCGGCGTATTCTGATGTTGATCGCTGATTTGCATCGTTTCAAAGAACTCATTATCGATTGATTGGTTCCACTCGGGACGTATTCCTGAAAGAAAAAACAGATTATTTATGTAACATTAATCCAAATTAATTCATAAACCGAATATAGAATGAAGTAATACACTAAACATAGTTAACTATTTAAAAAATATAATTTTTGAGTGATACTAATAAAAAAAAAATGTTTTACAATTAATTATATATTGTCTTGTTGGCAAAAATGTTATGGAATTTTGTTCTATACTGTTTATAAGCTGTTTATCTATTTACAACGTTTGTCAATTAAATCATTTTTAGTATGAATCAGATCATTTTATCTTCTGTGTTTAAGTGAAAATAAGTCAAGAAAATTTATAACTAGTAATATAACTAAAACAATAGAATAGTAACACATTTATTTATTTTTTGAACTAAAAACTTATTTATAAAACTTATGTATACAATATTTAATAAAATGTGAAGATTTTCTGTGTATTTTGTTTGTAACCGTTGATCATTGTCGCGTTGTTATTTACAATTATAATGATAATATTACCATATGTTTAATTAATTTAAATTGCGGTAGATTTCATAAAAAAATATTTTGAGGAGTAAGTGATCAAATATGAAAATATTTGAGGAGTAATTGACATACTTAGTTAGTAGTTTGTTATCACAATTTTACAGTGAAATTAATAGTCAGAAAGAATTTAGGCATCTGTGTAAAATATAGAATTTAATGTGAATATCCAAAAAACAATATTGCCCCAAATAGTTTACAAAATAATGCTCCTGTATAAAATTATGTTGAATAAATATTGACATTCGTTTATTGTTAATTTTTTTACTATATATCTAAGTTCGACTTATATATGCAATATCATTCTATAAATAATCACTATTTGTCAAAATATTTAGGAAAATTATGGAAAAAAATATAAAAATTAATTCATTACATTAAGTTGTCATGGCAACCTTTTTCGAGAGTTTTAACTGATAGAAAAATAACAAAATGTTATTGTTTGAAAACAAAACATTAAAAAAAATTAAACTATAAATAATAAAATTTATTTGTAAGCGATATTAATTATTTAAAAATTACTAGATACTTTGTTTATTTATTCAAAACAAATTTACGTTGTGTGAGTTCTGTAGCTTATGTGAAAACGTATTCATATAGCTATATATGGTCTAGATACATACATTATATACAAATAGTAGTAAAAATTAAAAATATTAAAAAATATTATACTGATTAAATGTAAACAATAATTTGCCATAAATATGTATTATATAACTGATTAATTAAACACATACACACTTTTTTAAAGCCATTTTATACAGTAACGTCAAATAATTATGTATTTTATGTTCTAATAATTCAAAACGTTTGAATTAATTAATAGACCCAGGCAAGTAGGAGTCAATACTCATTCACTATTCAAAACATTGAAGCTTTCACCTTTTGAAAAATTTATTGTTTTATCAATTGGCAAAAAAGAATAACACGTAGCCGTTTTCTGACTTATTTTGTTCCAATCGTTGTAGCTAGTAGCTATAATCGTAGTTAACAGACAAGCTAAATAGGACATTTTTTATAAATTTTACTATCAATATAAAAAATTTCCCAAACACTTTAAAAAACGAACTTTTGTTAGTATTGCCTAGAATCACTAATGGGATGATTAATACTCAATAACAAATAAATGTATTGAAAACATTGTCCATATTAAAAGACCACCAGTATCCGCTTCGATTTTGATATATTTTTTTGATTGAAGGGCATAAATGCTCAGACGAATAATTGAACGGATATGGATTTTGTAGAAATTGGCAGTTTGATTGCCAATTTGATAGCCGTTATCCCGCAATCTGTAATAAATATTGGAAGCAGACTGTGCCTCTTTGCCTTTGGGATAAATGTCGCGACGGAATTATGAAAGAAACTATTGAGAGTGAAAGTACTTTAAATTTATTCACCCTTTCGAGTTGAAATAAGCCATACGAAAGTATTTCTTTATTAATTTTGTACTTTTCTAAGTAGACTAATTGGATGGTATTATTGATGTATTTTGGTAAATGTTATTAGTGCTGTATTCGAGTGTGCAAAGTGTTATTTTCCTGTAAATTCATTTAATTTATGCACATAAATATGCAAGTACAATAGGATTAAGGCGCCTATTTTTTTAATGATTTATGTTTTCTTGAAATAATAGAGGTTATTTGGCTAACAAATTATATGTTATGTAATTATTATATTAACGAGTTATTAGAGGCTGACATTGATTCTTTTTATAATGATGCTTTCATGATGCTGTGATAATAAAAAAAAGGAACATAGAAAACATTTGAGTTATGTAAACCTCTATAATTATCTATATCTATATACATATTGTGTAATCTATATCTTATTTGTTTATAATGTATAATATAATTATAATAATTATAAATCATTTTATAAAATTCATCAAATGCGATACAATTGAATTGACTAACAAATATGGTCAGTTAAGTGAAAAAAAAAACATGGAAAAATAACATCAACAGATAATGTTAAGAATTAGAAACGAAGTCAATATTGTATAACAGAATTTAGTTTTATTCACATAAATTCATTTCAAACGGACACGCTATACATTTGAAATGTGTGCATGTATTTTAAATTGCCGGTAATTTTCATATTATGAATAACCGACCATGATATATATTGTAAGGTTGCCAATTCCCCATTGTCCAACATAATTAGGTTTTTTCTCTTCCACACAGACAGAAAATAACTGATGTGCTGCACTTCTAAGTAATATTGCAATAATGATTTTAATTATATAGATTTGAAGCCGTTCACCGTGAAAGGTTATTCGGTTCATTACGACATGATGCGGAAATAAATCAATATATTGAGATGGAGTAGATACAGTTATTCAGAATTGTCCTTGCTGTCTTGTGTGTGTTATAATATAGTTACGGTATTCGATAATCTGATTGAAACAATGAAGATTAAATATTTCTCGAAATGTTTACTCAATATGAGTCTAGTGAACTCATGCTTTGATTCTCACCGACAGAATCTAGAGCTGTGTCCCATAAAACACTTTTTGAAACTCTTATTTATTATAATTTGTATTCATATTTGACAATAGAAGGATACAATTGGCACTATTTTGGCTCTGCCTTTTGAAACACAACAATTTAAAACAATTTGAAACATGAACACAGCTAATGACTTTTAAAAAGTATATATTTAATGTTATAATGACCACAAAAAATTTATATATTAAAATAAATATTGAAATCTGTAAAAATTGCAACAGCAAAACCATGGTTATGGTATAATAATATTATGATTTTAGAAATTGAATTAGAATATTTTCCATATCCATACGCGTAAAAGTGCTTTAGCTGATTTTGTTGAGTATCTACGATTTTATGACAAAATTATTCAGACATCCGGCATAGACAAAATTCACGGTTTTAAAATGAGCTCATATAGTTTCTTCTCGTCTGATCATGTTCATATTTGTATATATGTATATATAAAGTACATGTGATATAGTTCAAAATATACTGAAATATACTTTATACACTTAATTCCCCTATATATATTATACAAAGTTGGCAAGTGTAGTGAATGACCAAGATTGTAAAAGATAAAAAGAAACTTTTAAACAAATAAAAAACATATTGTTGAAAGTCTATTGATTAATTTTATTATTTTAAATGTGATCTTTGGAATAGTTTAATATTTTAAAGTTATAAAATGTACCGGAAAATATTTAAAAAAATGAAAATATATGAAGAAAAAAGTATAATAACGTACTTAGAATATTTGTATTTATTTAAGTAGTATATCAGTGGCATTTGTACCCACCTAAAAATAGAACATGACTCATCGACCCGGCCCACCCACCTCCCCCCACAAACGTAAAATGATTTTGAATTTTCGCTCCAAATAATTTTGTTACGATCCGGATCATTATGGATCATAAATACACCAACATCTTTCATTGGGTATATCTTTTTAGGGTAGCAACCTATAACAACCAAAGTTGGTATGATTTATAAGTTATATATATATTTATATATTTATATATATAAACCAAAGTTTATATTACTTACAAATATTTGTAAGTAGCATATAACCTTAAACATTTTAATTAGTGTCTCATTACATTATAATCTTATTAGTTATTTATAAGTATTGTTTTTAGATCATCTTTAATTTTTTTGTTTTTAGCCTATAACTTTTGATGTTTACAACTTATGACAACCAAACTTGGCATGATGACTCACCAACATAAGCAAAATCTTTTGTACTACTTTTTTTGTAAGTAGTATAAATATATTATTTTAATTTTTTTATATAGTTAAATAAAATTTAATAGATGGACATTCAGAATAGCTATGAGCTATAGAGTAATTTTTTTGAAATCGGTTGAAATTTAACGAAGTTATAGACATTTTAGTGATTTACATCTGATTTGAATAAATATATTTATATATTTAATATAGTATAATAAAAAGAAAACGATAGACTAGCAAAATAACTATGAGTCAGTGCTTATTTTTAAAAAATCGGTGGAAATTTGACAGAGTTGTAGACATTTTACCATTGTTATGTTATTTTGGCCATATCCTATGTTGGACGATGATTTCAATTAGGATTCCGACGTTCACTCAGCTTGATTTTGCTACTTGCAGATTGATCTAAATGTAATCATTATCTGTGTGTGTTTTCTAATAATTTTAATTTTCTACTACATGGTTTATTTACAATATATGTTATATGTTCTTACATGCTACAATGTAAGTTTGATTTATCTTATTTTTTATGTTTAGAATGTATTTTTTGTGATACTATATGGTTATATAGAACGTACAATTTGAATAATATTTAAAATGTTATATTTTAATATGTGGTTTTGCACAAATAATTTATTATTCTCATAAATAAAATAGATTTTTCAATTTTAGATGGTCTCTTACACTGTCTGTTTTGTTCTAACTTGTCTTAATTAATTGCGATTAGACATATAAGTAAATTTTTACCAAATTATAATGAAATTCATTATTGTGTACGTGTATTCTAATAATTTGAATGGTCCACAACATGGTTTATTTTACAATAAATGTTATATTTTCTTATATGTTGAGCACATTTTTTTTTCATGTTTAGAATGTTCTTTTATTATAATATTTGGTTAAACAAAATGTACAATTCAAATAATATTTAAAATATAATATTTTAATATTCGGTTTTGTGCAAATAATTTATTATTTTCATAAATAAAATAGTTTTTAACATTTTTGAGAATCTCTTACATTGTCTATTTCATTCTATATTGTCTTAATTAATTCCAGTTGGTCATATAAGTGAAATTTTACAAAAATTATCATAAAATGTAATCATTTTACAATATATGTGTTTTCAAATAATTTATATGGTCTACAACATGGTTCATTTACAATTGTTTTTTTAGATGGTCTCTTACACTATCTGCTTCGTTCTATATTGTCCTAATTAATTTCGCTTGGTCATATAAGTGAACTTTCACCTAAATTATAAATTTATAATATTTGGGTCCATTTAGTCGGAATTCTCATCAAAATCATTATGTAAGTAGCAAAATCAAGCTGAGTGAATGTCGGAATCTTCATCGAAATCATATTGCCATAATACATCACAATGGTAAAATGTCTACAACTAAGTCAAATTTTAACCTATTTAAAAAAAATAAGCACTGACTCGTAGCTATTCTGCTAGTCTATCTATTTATTTTCATTATACTATATTAACAATATATATATATTGATTTAATCAGCTGTAAATCACTAACATGATATACTACTTACAAAAAAAATACAAAAGATTTGACTTCGTTAAATTTCAACCGATTTAAAAAAAATTACTCTAGCTCATAGCTATTATGAATGTCTATCTATTATATTTTATTTTACTATATAATTTAAAAAATATTTATATTTATACTACTTACAAAAAAAGTACAAAAGTTTCGTTAAATTTCAACCAATTTAAAAAAAATTACTCTAGCTCATAGCTATTCTGAATGTCTATCTATTATATTTTATTTTAATATATAACTTTTTTTTAAATAATATATTAATACTGCTTACAAAATAAGTACAAAAGATTTGGCTTATGTTGGTGAGTCATCATACCAACTTTGGTTGTCATAGGTTACTACCCTAAAAAATATACCTGATGAAAGATTTTGATGTATTTATGATCCATAATGTTCCGGATCGTAAAATAATTTGGCGAGAAAATTCAAAATCATTTTACTTTTGTAGGGGGGGAGGTGGGTGGGCCGGGTCGATGAGTCATGTTCTATTTTTAGGATGGATGGAAATGCCACTCATATACTACTTATATAAAATATATATAATTTAACAAATATGTTATTACCGAAATATTCAAACTTCCAATTTATGAAATAAATATAGTGAAATTAATTTTTTTTCTTACAATACTGCATATATATATTTCCCCACTTCATTCCAAACAATATTTTGGCACATTTACAGTATATTGTAGCTAGACAACACTTAAGATTTTGTTCCTACACAAAATAAACTGTTTAAATGTCAAATATTTTGATAAATTCACAATTTGTAAAAACAATATAAGAGCCAGTTCTTTTTAGTAACACTTCATAACATTATTAGGACTGAACTATTGATGTCGCTTTCATAGTTTAATTAGTTAACAAAAAGAGTAAGGTTAGATTTTCACATTTAAGAAATCAAAAATCAGATTCCAAAAAAGAAAAGGAAAGGTTAGACTTGAAAGTGGAAATTTCTTTTTTGACAACGGACCTTAACATTTCCGATCACTCAATCCAATCTGATAGTTTTGAAAAAAATTGGTTCACAGCTATATAGAAGTAAGCAAACAATTACCAAAGGCGGTACGGTTTCATTTTGAGCGCTCTAGTTCATTCGATTAAATAATTAATACTATATTATAGTATAGTAGTCTATCAAGAGGGAAAGACTTTACGGAATAGGTAATACGCAAAGTTATTTTGATTGCGAGAGTCTGAACATTCGGATAGTTTATTCTCAAAGGCGTGTGAGAGCTGCTACTCAGTTAAGGTGTCTTGACGCCATGGAAGCAAAAGAAGCGACATAGGTGTGGGGTGAAGTAAGGGGAGCACGACAACAAGGCAGAAACGAGATTGTGGAGGCAGCCAAGAGAGGGCGGTTGGGCAGAATGGACGTTTGAGGCCGCGAAGAAATGTGCGTTGTGGGAGGAGAAGGAGGAGGAGGAGTAGGAGGCGCAGCAAATATGGAATATCTAGATAGAGAAAGAATGAATACGTACAAGAGACAGAAGAACTCCCTGTCGATGAGAATATAGAGAGGCTTCCAAGCATAACTCGTGAGTACGCCTAAGAGTTCCAGCAGTATTGGGGAAATTATGTTCGATTTTATTTCATGTCAGTTAAGTTAAAACCCGACGAGAGAGTTACCGCTGAGCAGCAGTTATTATCAGTTAGAGAGAAAATATTAAAAAAAATAAGTAAGAAGAAGACATATGGGATAACATAATGTCACCAGTATATAAATATAAATATATATATATATATAGATAGTTTCTCGTCATGCATTGCAATACAGAAAGGGAAATTAAAAGACTTTAGCCCTCCGGGGTCTTTGCATGGTAGTTGTTGGTAGAAAGTTGGCTTTTATATCATCAATCTTAAACTTTAACACTTATTAGACAACTATAAATAAATATTTTCGACTGAAATGGTAAGTCTGCTATATTCAGTAAAACATTTTCACTCACTTTCAAACAATAAATACTATATTTTAAAAACTCAAGAGATAAGTGAAAAAAGTGAAATTGAACTCAATGCCCGGGTTGTGCTGACTTGTTTCACTCAATAAACGTCATCTGTGCCGTTTTCAAATAGATCAAATACATTAGATAAATAACATTAATTACAAAACTAGTTATTGTCGAATTGCCGACTGCATAATTGTCAATGTTCTCAGTCTAATCTCATAATAATCTAGTGGATCATATTATTGATCTAAGAGAGAACCAAATACATTCTTATACATTCCATGGCCTGTATTTTATAAATATCTCTTTGTTAAACAAAATAATTTATCCCGATGAATGCTTTCATTCTTTTATGTACTATAGTAAACTAATGCTGTGCTGAAATTTAAAAAGATCGAACTGATAAAATTATTCTTTTCAGTTATTCAGTGGTTTTAGTCGGCGTAATTTTATTTAATAAAAAAAATAACATTGTCCTTATTAATATTAAATGTAAGACTAACAACATTAAGGCAGTATACCAATTTAGGATACAATCTTTAATTAAACGACAATATTAATGAACTGATTCAATATTGTTCATACTTAATTTTTTTCTTAAATAATTTCAATGTATAGTTGTTTGTAGTATATTTATGTATGATTTAAAATGAGGAATTACCTATAGTTTAGATATTATTAAGACATATGTGTAGCATACGTTATGTCACATTTCCACTACAATATTGTAATAAAAATATAATTAATAATATATCATATTTTAATTTGATTATACGTAAAAAAATATACTTTAGTTTATAAATTCCTAAAATATTATAATTTAGAGTTTAGTGCGATCTTCTAAAATGTAGGCAGATTTTGAAATATGCACGATAGAAATGTAACTATTTAGTCAGAACATCGTAAGATATATTTGACAAATTATGTGATTTACCTATTGTATTTTCAAGTTTAAGGAATCGTTACAAAATTTAACATATTAACACATTC
Source organism: Coelogynopora nodosa (assembly GCA_034780555.1). NCBI lineage: Eukaryota > Metazoa > Platyhelminthes > Proseriata > Coelogynoporidae > Coelogynopora > Coelogynopora nodosa. The sequence continues at coordinate 3,781 of JAUZND010016562.1, read as the reverse complement.
ACAAATGTAGGTATTTATAAATATGTAATAACATAATATGTATAAATAAATAACACGAACAAAAAATTATGTCTTTTCTGTTTTCTGGGTTCAATAGGTATTTCATAAAAGTTGAGCAAAATATGAAGGTCCATCATTAATTCAATAAAAATTGTCTATATTTGATAACATTTAGATAAAGATTATGTTTTACTAAAGTTTGCATTATATATGATGATAATTTTGATAGGCACACTAATCAACATGTTAATCTATAATCTGGCAACTGATTTAAAGATTTCTATCCCCATATTCCTCATATAATTTAATCATATGTATATATCACCTAGTCATTAAAAGTAAATTTTATTTAAATTAATCACGTTATTTTGTTATAATCATATATGATCATAAGATTTTTTTTAATATGCGTGCAATTGCTTAAAAAATGCGTAATGCAGACGTGATTGTAAGATAAAACAAATTTCTTCTAAATATTTTTTGTAGGTTTATTTTATTTTAGATAGTGTTTTTTTCAATATTTATTTAGAGTATTGAGATGGTATAAGTCTATTTATTTAGAGTATTGAGATGATATAAGTCTATTTATTTAGAGTATTGAGATGATATAAGTCTATTTATTTAGAGTATTGAGATGATATAAGTCTGCACTGTAATATAAAGTTCGCTAATTATGTATACACAATGAAACGAGTGTTAATATTTTGATTAAGTAATTAAAATTCGATTTTGATTTCAGTTCCCTTTTTTATTTCAGTTTCGATGGAGTGTGTTCCATATATTAAAAGAATGATATGATATATTGTAATTATGATAAAACTAAGAAAAACATGGTTTCTATACTATACACATTTTTAATAACAATATATTAAAATTATATTTAAAACTTTCAATAAATATTACCTACTCTTCTCATATACCGTGAATTATTAAAATCCATCTCAATCTATTTTTATTGTTGTCTTTTCCTCCATTGATGCCAATGTCTCAACCCGGTCATTTATAATACAACTGGCTACTATTGTGTATTCCTTATTTTAAATTTTATATATTGCAAATATCTCTGACAGGTTAATGAAGAATCTAATTCTACATGACGTCGAAATGTCATAACACACAGTATATTATTCAGCATTCACATCTGTCTCTAGATAACACACGAACCAACAGGGGTTATGAAAAATAAATCTGTCATCCGGATGATTATTTCCCATAAAATGAGTGATTAACGTAGACGTGCCTATACCTGTTTCTCTTTCTTTTTGTAATATATTTCGAAACAGTTATCTTGCCCATTTTTTATAGTTTTTATTAAATGGAATATAATTGTATTGCCATTTGCAATTTAAACTAACTGTTTGTTATTAATGAATTTAAAATAACTTTTAACTGTATTAACTATTTACGCATTAATTTAGTTAATTTATGTTTCATCGTTTGGAAGAAAAGTATTTTTTGCGCAGTTTTAAATCGAGTTTACACGAAAAACGAGGAGAAAATATATGAGAATGATAAGAAGTGTTAAAAACTTGTACGGAAAATGTCTATTGTCATATCACATATAAATGTCTATCACACATAAAAATATAGTACACTCAAAATTTGTACTTAGATTAGTATAATTACAATTTCTTAGAGGATATTAGGCCACTGAATATAAAATAAAAAAGTTTTTGGGAAATATTTTAATTAAGATTAGTTTACAATTATGTTAGAGTATAATAAATACAATTACATTGAAGTCGGTTCATTTGTATTAAAAATGGGATCAGACAAAGTATTTTGCAAAAACTTTTAGATGATTCAATCTCGTCTGTTAAAATTTGTCAGCATTAAATATTGATAAAATTGCCATTTTAATTTTTTTAAAGTTAGACATATTTTAATTCAAATATGTATAACTAATTATTCCTAATTTGTCTACAATTAACAGATTAATAATTTTCATTTAAATATTCTGATAACCAGAATAGTTCATTAAACCTAAAATAAAAAGAGCATTCAATTTCATAATGTGTAAGAATTTATAATTCATAATTAAATTTTGTTTTTGGTGTTATGTTGAACGATATACTTATATTTTTATTATATAAGGAGTATAATACAAGCTATTGGGTGTAAGTTTAATATATTAATGCATAATATTTATCCAAAATATTATAAATATATTTATTTCAATATATTACATTTCAAAAAAATTATTTATTGATTTAAATAACTATAATAAACTTAAATTTATTTTCTGATATAGGAAAACCATTAAATTATTTTATTGAAATTCGTTTATGTTAATAAAATAGTTAATACAAAACAATAAATATAGATATTTAATAATATACTAGATTAATATTATACCAAGATGGTTCATACTAAATTTGCTCTTATGCACACTTAATTGTGCTTTAAGACTTTTTTATTATATGAGACAATATGATGCTATAATTTGAAACTTCGACACTGTACCTCAAAAGTGTGTAAAAATGAGAGTGTACTATTTAAAAGGTTCAGGTTATATGTAACATATTAAAAAAGTTGACAAATAATATACTTTATATCTAAATTGATAGTTAAAATATACTTATTTTAAAGCGAAATACTCAACATGACTATATATATTGCAATATGATCAACATAATTGTTAGAAATAATAATATGATAGAGCATATATTGAGAATTTCGTTGTGAAAATATATTTCTAACGATCCATCCTCAAATTACGAGACATGAAATTGAAGCCAGAAGTTAATTTGTAGCAATCAGGATTATATCTGCTTAAGTTGGAGTTTTTGTACACTTAGTTGGCATCCATTATAAGCGATACGAACCACGAGGGGGGTTCTGTGTCGCAAGTCTCGTTATTAATTCATCTACTTTCATCGCTAAATGCTGCCAAATTCCTCGGAATACGAAGGCGAGTTCTGTTGAATTTTTCATCAGCTCACAGCCATGATCCCCCGCTGCCTTACTTGCAAGAGAAAAGCGGTTTTGTTCTTATTTACAGAATTTTTAGTCTGAACATCGTGAAAAATAACGACTATATAGGTATGCGTTATTCTTAGTTTATAAGAAAACTCACAGGTCTGAACACACAGAAATGAAATCTTTATTTAAAGAATACTTCGACAGATTTTATAATTTAAAACTTTTTTACTGACAAATTATTGAAATTATGAAACTGTTAAGAAATTAAAGACAGAAAGAATTTAAATACTAGAAGTTTTAAACTTTTTAAATCTCGGATCAATAAACTACATTAACTGTGACCATTGTTTTTTCGCGATTAAAATGTATCTAAAAAAAACTAAAATAAGAGAAAAAAGTAATGACTGCTAAATTACTATATTTAGGCTTACACATGGAATATTGTTCCAAATATTTGACTGGGGTTTCCTCCATGCAGTCCATAACGTAATATACAGACGGATAGTGTTATTACAAATAATTATAAGTAATGCATAATGACCATATTTTCCAACTACATATAATGCTGTAATGCAACTAGTATTTCCTTAATACATTTTTAATCTTAACATTTTAGCCAAATGTAAATTTTCAACATTTGAAAATATTTTTGAAGGAGCTATAATGATATCTCTATAGTATTGTTTTTAATTGGCAATTGTTTCTTGTCATTTGAATTTACTTTGCTGCAAATTCTTAGCTAATTGCAAATTTAAAGGTTGAACTTGAATTTATAATTGTAAATTATGGCGGACCAGAGGGTTCAGTGTGGAAATCTCTAAGATTTACAATTTAAACGAGGTATACCTTGCAGACCTCG
>JAUZND010016551.1:0-27003 GCA_034780555.1 Coelogynopora nodosa | reverse complement strand
TTTTTTTTTTAAAAATTTTTTATACCCCCCCCCCCCCCCCCCCTCTTCCTGGAATTTCATACTTGCTGATGATTTTTGGAGCTAAAACATTATTGGCAAAAATAAGTTTATTGTAAATTATATCCATTTAACTTGAATAATAAAATTATTTATTAAAATAACCAGCAATTTTAAATGATACTAAAATAGAATTTATACTACTCATAGCTTACTTATATAAGTAGTATAATTATAAAAATATAGATCTTGTGATCTGGAATCAGATGCAAAAATAATCAAGTAAATTGGTTGCATTTGTACAAAAGTTATATCATATATTGGTCAATATATAGCATATGTGGTTATTTTCCTATAGTTTTCCTAACTGGAGTTTATGATGTAATCAGGTCATAAAAATGATACCAATTGATTAATTTTTTTGAAAATAAAAATCGCTTGATATATCTTTAGGGGGTATCTGTATACAAAATTTAAGATTAGTTGGATGATAGGAAGTTTGGTTTTGCAGGGGGGTTTTACCCCCCCCCCTTCCCCCCCCCACTGCATGTCCACATACGAAGGGTTAAGGAACCTCCTAATATTGCTCCCTCCTTTTAAAGAACCTCTTGACATTGCGCCTCGTTGAAGAACCTCTTTGTCAAGTATACTACAGTTTTGGATGCCCTGGATATAATTGTCAAGGACAGTATAGAAGACTCAAAAATAAAGGCCTCCGTTCCATTAGACTACTAGGAAACATTCACTTTATTGTGACACTGGTAAATAGTCAGGGAGTATTGAGATACATTGGATTTGTAACAAATTTGCTAAAAAGAAGGAATGTGCCTTGGGAGAGGCATATGAAATGTAAAGTTGGCGAAAATTCTGCATTGAGAAAAGCAGAAACAATGAGCAGTATTGGAACAACCTATGATCCAGAATTGAAGCCTTTAGAAAGACAATTGACATTGAAATAAATTCACCATGGTTAGCCAGAACACCACAGCAGCTAGCTAATGCTACCTTAAAAGGCAATCAGTCAGCTTCTGACTATTAAAGATTGAACATATTTTTGCTGATCGTGATGTCAGTCAACTGAATGATAGATTCACATATTATAATGAGCAATTGATTGCTGCTGAATGCCTCATCCCATCGAAAATTGTTTAACTCATGGAGAAGAATAAAAATAAAATATGCTTCATAAGTATGCAACATTTTTCAACCCAAATGAATTACAGGCCATCCTCTTTGAGATACAATGGTAGGGGAAAATATGCAAAGTATTTGAGGCTTGTCCTAGCAATGGGAGAGATGCAATGTGATCGATGCATCCCTATAATAAAATTGTTTAACAATCTTCATGTCAACACGATTATGAAGTCTTACTTGTGAGAGGTCCTTCTCTGCTCTGAGGCATTTGAAGTCATGGTTGTGATAAACAATGACAGAGCGATGTTTGAATGGTCTTGCATTATTATTCATCCATCAACACTTCAACAAGAACTCTCACATAAAACATAAATCAAACTATAGGGTTAATAATAAGAATGTGTGAACATGTCTCTCCTTTGACACTTACTGATCCGTAATGTATACATGTGTCTATTTTGTATTAATTGACATGATCATTGGTTTCTTTCTTGGCATTCATTGACACTGATCTTGCAATAACATTCTGATTTATAAAGTATATTTGTATGTCTCCTTTACAGTAACATTGACAAACACTGATATATTATGTCTCTGTTGTATCAACTTACATTTGCACTGTCTATAATTTATAATAATATGTATATGGTTTGTACTGCTTCGATATTTTTTTTAAATAATTAAATATATTATAAAAATAGAAAGTACACATTTTGTAACACTGTGTTCCTGTTATTTGCTGTTATTTGAAGCTGAATTTCCTTTATATTAGCATATAATAATTCAGTAAATTTGATATATAATATTATTGTATGTAAAAGAATATATATATAATACAGGTATGTAGGCAGGATTTCCTAAAGTTAGGTACCAATCCAATTCTGGTGTGGTTATTCCATAAAATAATATATATATATATCATATCTAAACTCTACCTCTACTTACAATTTTAAAAAATCGAGTAAAGCCAATTGGAGGTTAGGACCCTGTAATAATAATGCTGTAAGTAGAAATATTCATTATCTATTATATTATAATTAATTTTAATTTAATTAATTTTTATATAATTACTTTTTTATAGTTATGGTTATATATGCATGTTTATTATCATTAATTTAATTGTTGTTGTTTATTTATTTTATATATAGAATTATATTGATGAATGTTATAAGAATACATTACAAATAAATATTCATTATATTTTTACTGAAAATGCTATGTGTTAATTCCATTTCATTTTTAGATATTTGAGGAAAGAAGAGAACTCATTTTAAAATGGGTAAGTATTAATTATTTACATTGGCATTATATAATATATGTCATTAATTATATATTTTAATTTTTCATAATGTTACTTTATATGAATTTATATTTTTATAATATTATATTATGCCCTATTTCATAAATAACAGTTATATAGTGGTTAGAGAAGAAAGAATATTTTAAATAGTCAATATTTTGGTTTATTTCTTATTGTGTAAATTTTGATGGGCTGCATAATATGTAATCCCTTGAATTAGCTCCAGAAACAACCTTTTGTCAAATTATATATTGTAAAAAAGAAAGTATAGAAAAGAATTTTTAATAATTATGTAGTAACTGAACAAGTAAACATTTTATGGAAATATTGTGCAATATTAAATAATAAATGGTATTTTTTTCATTATTGTAATTATTATTTAAAAAATATAAAGTGACTCATTATGATTGTAGTAATGTATATTTATAAAAAATTCAAATTTACACAAGGAATATTTTTTATAAATTATTTAGATTCTTATTAAATAATATTAGTAAATTTAGGGTATAGTAACTTAACAATATTGATTTTTTTTTTGAGAATATGATAATGCTATTTTAAATCATATTATGTTGGATGAATAATATCTTTAACAGAGCACTGGTCAAAATGACCACTTCCCATCCTTGTAAGTATATATTGATGTTCTTTCTTAGATATTGATTTATACAAAATGTATATTAGTATTCTCCCTCTTTATTAATATATGTGTTGTATAAATCATTAATTAATAAGTTTTCTTAAATAATAGTATTCTCCTCCTTAATATTATTTAAGAAAAGTCTGGGAATATTAGCTAACATATGATTTTATTTTATAAATTATACTTATTTACATTAACAAAAACAGCAAAAACTACTGCTACATTTTTCTAGTGTTAGTTGAATTATAAGAAAAGACTTACAATTATCATAACATAACTGCATTTTTTTTATTTGTTAGTTGCAGGCGATTATATTGGCATTTAGTTTGGTCTTAGTTGCAAGCCAGTTAACATAATTTAGCCATATTGACCCACTTGTGTTTAATAGTTTACTGCTCAAAATCTACTATTAAAGCTATCATTCTCAACTTTTTTCAGTACCTACCAAATTTTTCAATGATTTTTCACTACATATTTTTTGTAGACTATGCTGGAGAACCTGATGACCTTGATGACATGATACATTTCTCTAAATATGATACACTTACTTTTTTTTAAATTGATAAGGCATTCTAAATTTATAGATTTTTTGGGTCAAATTGTATATGTTCATATCTAAACATATGGTTCTCAAAAGCGTTTACAGACGTCATAATTATATTTTAAAATTGATTGTAATCTGCTGGTACGAAATGATTAGCTGGCTTGCTATCTTCTTATTTCTACAGTTCGATCGATGGACAGATGACCAACGTAAGACTATCCTGGATGACTTCCTGTCTCGGTGCAAGCCAGGTCAGGTGAATCACATCGCTCGTAAGATTGACTCCAAGAAGGCCGTGGAGCATGTCGACTTCTCGCGCTCCCTTCCCCGTGTAGTCAGTCTCTATATCCTCTCCTTCCTGGACCCACGCAGTCTTTGCCGGGCTGCCCAGGTGCGAATCAAACCAACTGTGTGCTTTACATGTATTTTTACTTGTTGTAACAGATCATATAAGAAAACAATATTAGCAGAAGTCATGACGGTTTCCTAGATGATCATTGGATGTGATTAATATACTAAAATAATATTTATTGTTCATCGTGCTATTAATGCTAACAACAATATACCACGATGAAAAAATAAATGTAAAAAATGCTGTCACATTCTATATCCTTATCGTTATGGCGTATTTCTTAATTCTTTTTTTACAGTAATATAGTAAGTAAAATATGCTATGTTATACTAAATGACATCATTTATAAATTTATATCTATGGTTAAGACTTTTTGTTCTGCTAAATAATAAAATCCTTTGAGGTTTAGTGCTATTTTCCAATGTAATGAATTTAAATAATTGTTGTCGTGGTTTATATTTATGTAATCGAATAAAATTGTTTATTTAGCTAGTTCTCAGCATTGAAACATAAAATTATAATAAATAACTAATAAAATGATAGTAAAACTAAGCCAATATATTGAAAGTTAGCATGACAAATTAATTAAAACAATAATAATATGCTTTATAATTTGTTTCATTTTCATTCTTGCTGTTGTTGAATTTAAGATGTTTATCTATTGATTATTTTCAGTCATTTCATTGCAAATGTATTACTATGCCAAACCTAACTGATACCATGCGTCAAATTAATTAAATATTATAATTTAAATTCGACCAGCTAATTACTCATTAATATTTAGTCATTAAATCATAATCAATCTAAAACATTCAACACTTTCTCAAAATTGGGTAGTCTTATCTATAACTTAATAATTAGAAAAGCAGTAAACTAATCGAACCGACCTTTCCTAACTACAGTTGTCTTTCTTGCTCCTTTCTCACAAGCATCATGCGGCCACTTAACCCCCTCCCACCCCCCCCTTTCCCTCAACTTCCAGGTGTGCTGGTATTGGAAGACCCTGACTGAGTCTAATGAGATCTGGGTGTCCAAGTGTGCAAAGCTGGGCTGGTACTGTAGTGGTCCGCTGACCAACCCGGAACCTGGCCAGTGGAAACGTCACTACATCGAAAACATCATTTATCTGCAGGTCACTCGACCGAGCCAGGTTAGTCTAGGGGGGAGTTAAATATAGCGCAGAGGTGTTCCATCCCTTACTACTATCAGAATTGCTTCGTAAGCGGATTGTAGACATTAAAAAGTATGTTATGATAATAATGATATAGCTCGTAATTATAACTGGGAAATGTTTCAGATGAGTGGCTCATATTGTTATTTAAACATAACTACAAGAAAAAAAACAGCGGGCTAAGTTGGCATCATATGTATTAATAGATTATTATGTTGATCATTAAAAACATATATATAGATAATAGGTACAACAATTGGATATATAAAGTTAATTTCGGAATGTAGTCAAGGAATATAAATTTAAAAGTTATTCAATATTATGTCCAATAGAAGGAGCAGCAAGCACGCTTAACATTAACTCATATCAATAGGTGACAAAGTAAAAGTGAGAAGCATAAAAACTTCTCAAATTGGACATTTATTATCTAAATAGAAAATAAGGTAGGACACTCCGCGCTATTTAACTGTCATAATGTAACCTTCTGTTGTAGCGTTTGGAATGATAGTATTAACTTAATGAATCATGTTATAAGCTTATAAACTCCCCATGGACTCACTATCATTAAATTAGAATGAGTCTTATTAGAGTAAGCGACTAGATATCAAGAGGAATAGAGTAAGCGACTAGATATCAAGAGGAATAGGAGGAATAGAGTAAGCGACTAGATATCAAGAGGAATAGAGTAAGCGACTAGATATCAAGAGGAATAGAGTAAGCGACTAGATATCAAGAGAAATAAAGTAAGCGACTAGATATCAAGAGGAATAGAGTAAGCGCCAAACAAATTATTTAGCAGAAAATATATGAGGATGTTATTGATTAATATCAATTTCAGCATAAAAGACAATAGTTTCAAATTATCTAAAAAGGCTCAATATGGATCATTTTCAGTCATTCCCCTCTTCACTTAGTGCCTCTAGGGTTAAAAGACAAATTGCACAACTATTATCAATTCAGTCTAAAAGTTATTAAACCGATGCTTTCCTACTTACTAAACTTTGATTTGCAGATTGTTAGATTAATAATGAAGAAGAAAGTGAGATTCACTATGTCGCCTTTTAGTTTATTGTTGAAAGTTTTCGTTATTTTTACACTATTGTTTGTTCCATTTGTTGGTATAAGTTGCTCATCGAATTAACTCATCACCGGACGGTAAATATGGGTGCTTCATTTCGAAACAGTGACAGACCGAGAGGAGATTAAAGAAAAGAGGATAGCATACGAACGTCCGATGTTTAGTACACCACTTGTAGATACTAGAGATACTATTATAGCTATGTATTTTCATTATTGTTTTACTTTAAATAATGTATTTCATATAAATTGTTCCTTTGATTATTCAATATGTAATATCGCATTAAATTAACCTTTTTTATTGCGCTAGCAATCGCCTCTTATAATAAGACAAAATTATAATTTATGTGATTTAAATTTAGCCTTTTAAGGCCTATGCCACCAGGCGCTACGCGACACGACGCGACATTCTGCAAAAAGTTGAATAGGTACATTTCAATAGGCCTATTTACATTGAGCGCGACTCGACAAAACTGAAGTTGAAATTATTCAACCTTTTCTGCGACACCACTCGATGAAACACCTATTTCAATGCAAATGGGCCATAAATTATGCAGAAACATAAAAATATGTTACGTCACTAGGCGCTTTGTCTATTAGTCTGTCTTTCATGGAAAGCATGAAAATGCGTCCACCGGTGAAAGGGGTTATAGAGGACCTTAATGTACTCTGCTATTCATATATTGATGTTCACTATCGTTTATATGTTGCGCAATTTGGTTTTTACTAATAACTTTAACTATACTGCTAGCCTGGTGTTCATTTTAAAGTTTAGCATGCAAGCATTAAGCCTAGTATTCTAAAAACAATAAGAGCCATTTGAAAATGCTATCTAATTTCAGTAACTTTAATAATAAAGATGTAACATGTGTAATTGAGTTTAATTAATACATTTAAAGATTATGTTGTCCCATTTAGTATCGCACTGCTTGCATTTTAAATGTGATCTCTGCAATCAATATTGTTAATTCTATTAATACTATAAATTCTATTATTAATGTCTATCGTAACGTCTGTATAAAATACATTTTTAACATTTGCGAAGTTATCATTCTTATTTTTTATTATTGCTAGTGCCTTTATGTATTGCCTTCTGTGAAATATATCGGCAGTTATATTTAGGATGATAGTGTTGCTATCTGGTTATCTGGTACTCTGTCTGCGAAGCATGTTGTTTGTCACTTTTATATAGTGTGTTCATTTGTTTCTCTATTTAGCAATTGGAAGAGGAACGACGATTATGGGTAACTTTATGCTTTGAAATATGTTATATTAGTTTGTTTCTATTAATTATCTACTGCATGTTATTATATACTTACACAATGTTATGACTTTCGTTTAGTGTCGATTATTGTATTGTTTCAATTTTTAGGACCGGTTTTAATTAACAGTTGAAATATATTTACTGCTGCTTTGCATAGGTCTATAATTATAGTGTATTAAACAGAGTCGTAAGGTGCATGATAATTATCGGTTATGTGAATATTTAAAAAATAGTGTTTCATTATTTTTTATTTAATACAATTAGTTTGCGCAAAATAACTCGTTTCAAGTTGGGTTAGTAAATGTTGTATATATTAAATTTGTTGCGTTAATAGCCTCAAAATATAGAACCTAAATATAGTATATAGAGCCTAAATATAGGTATATAGAGTCTACATATAGGTATATGGAGCCTAAATATAGGTATATAGAGCCTAAATATAGGTAGGGGCCTATACAGAGTCTAAATATAGGCATATAGATCCTAAATATAGGTATATAGAGTCTACATATGTGTATATATAGCCTAAATATAGGTATACAGAGCCTAAATATAGGTATATAGAGCCTAAATATAGGTATATAGAGTCTACATATAGGTATACAGAGTCTAAATATGGGTATATAGAGCCTAATTATAGGTATATAGATCCTAAATATAGGTAGATAGAGCCAAAATATAGGTAGATAGAGCCAAAATATAATATACAGAGTCTAAATATAGGCATATGGAGCCTAAATATAGGTAGGGGCCTATACAGAGCCTAAATACAGGTATATAGATCCTAAATATAGGTAGGGGCCTATACAGAGTCTAAATATAGGCATATAGATCCTAATATATTGGTATATAGAGTTTACATATAGGTATATAGAGCCTAACTATAGGTATATATAGCCTAAATATAGGTATACAGAGACTAAAATGTTGCATCTTAAATCCAAATATTAAATTTGCATTTGACAATTGAAAATCTTGTACAATTATTGGGTTATCTATAACAGTTATTGTTTTTTTAAAGAATATGTATGTATATCAAACTGCTTGCAATTTTTCAAACTAATTTTAGTTTTTATATAATATTTTTGTAGATATTATTTTAACTGCTGTTTTAGAAATATGCTATAGTTGTTGCTTACATTGCGTCTATATTTAATTTTTATAAATGGTTTAGTCATGTTACATGAATGGAACATTTATGCTTGAATGATTCCAAACATTAAATCAAACTTTTCCGTTTCTTCCGCGTCATAGAGAAATATAGAAGCATTATATTGTAGGCTTTGCTCATTATTAATATAACATTATTCTAAGGTATTTTTGGTGATATCTATATATACTGAAACAAGAAATAAAATGTTTAAGTTATTAACTATACCTGCAGTTTAACAGTCCTTTTGCTCATTAGATTCCTTTGCGACAGAGAAACATGAATAACACGGCAAAGTTAGTGTTTTTATTTAGTAAAATACAAGAAAACTGTAATACACATAATTTAGCAATAATTGTATCATGAAAAAAATACAAAATTGCCATTTTATTCCGTAATACTCAACAAGGAATGATGAGTAATCAACTTAGAAAATAGTCAATATATAGATATATTGCAAAGACACAAACCTTCAGTGATATTATAATAATTAATAATTCTTCATTTCAACCGTTAAAATTTGAGATCATTGGTACAATGTAGAGCTTGTATACTATACAAATGGCGATTGTAAAATAATATTCAGATAATTAAAAAGGGAAAGAAAAACTGATGCAGTACTGATTAGAGATCCACAGATGATAAAAAACAATATATGGGAAATTGATACAGAGGAAAAGAGAATTTGCAGAAATATTCAATATAGTTTATGATGGGATAATGAATTACAATAGTAAGAATAGCAGTTCATAGAATGAAGAGTTCAGCCATCTTTTCCTGGTATTTGTTGTTAAGATATATGATGTACATCAGGGCTAATATTTGAAATATTGTCAAACAAATTATTATACGATAATCTGTGGAGCTAACATTTACATATAACTGGCTAACAACGAAATTCACCATGTGATACAGGTGTTTAATTATCTGAAATATTTGTTAATCTTGTTGTTAGTCGAGAAATGTGTGTGAAAACATAGAAATAGTCGCTTAGAAATTATTTCATAGAAAGCCTAGAAAACCCTGAAAAACAAGGTGGCCAATTGGTGCGGTGCGGTGGAGTTAGATCTCTGCAGGATATGATAAGGTCATCGTTGCGTCTCCCGCGCTCCACACTCCAGGATCTGGCCCTCTCCGAGGTTGTCCGCCAGCGCGAGGAGGCGCAGGAGCAGCACCGACAGGAGCGCCTCGAGTCGGCCCGCAGGAGGTCCTCACAGTCGCGCAAAGTGCAGCCCTGGCGCGGCCCGGATCCCAGACCTATTGATACCCGTCGTCATAACTACATTGACCCGGGCGTGGACACCTACAGGGCGGCGGCGGCGGTGGCTGCGAAGGGGCCGTGAGTTTGGGGCGTGTTGAGGCGGTGTGTTAGGGGGTGCTAAATAATGCGTCGTTAAATTGACACGAAATATATACTAACAAAATTTAATAATTGATAAAAAAGGGGGTTCTTTTTTGCTCGTCTTGAGTAATGTATTACAGTATATTTGACGAAAGTAAACGGAATTGAAAATATTGTAAGAATTAGGCAGCTACTGAAAAATTCTTTTTCAGAAAATATATTTTACATACATAGTAAACGTATTTTTAACCTACTGATTATTGACTCGTTTTTGCAGAAAATGTATATTATCACGATAACAATATGTCTACCTATATCATGTAATGTGTGATATCAACATTGTGATGTTTGTTGGATGTGTGTATTCATGTCATTGATTATAATGTTAGCAAAAAAAAGCAATTTGTAAAATTTTTCAATAAACTATTATAAAAAAAAATTATAATAAAAATTCTATTATAAGGTTCGCTGTAACCTTTTCTCGTATTTCAATTAACATTTTAAGATTCATTAATTCGCGATTTTAAAACGATTCTTGACGACATGTCGCTTATTTTCTGTTTTTTTGCCAAAACACATAACTTTAATAAAGATTGAGCCCTCTTTGACTGAGTCAGTAAATTCAACTTTGGAATGAAGAGTGAGATAATTAACTTGCGGTATCTGTTATTAAGTATTCGATGAGATTTAGTTTGAATGAAGAGTCATAGAATTTAATAATGGAATAAAATATCCGAGAATCCAGTTTTGGTATAAAACAATCAGATCATCTAATTTTGAGTATGAAAAATCTTTAGGTTGCTTCTTGTTATATCTGATGCATGCGTAATTAATTTAACAATTTATGTCAACTTCGTTATCTTAAATATTTATACTATATTTTAAGCTCAAGACATTAGAGTTCTCTTGGATCATTCCCCATTATGCAGAGAACCGGGGAATTCTAACTTTTTATCGATTTGTGTTCTGTATTATATGTTATAGAAACACAACACTCATGGAGTGTTACTATGATGATTTAGTCGCTATGCTATTGTAATCATAATTCGCCGATCTTGCTGCATATTACTAAACAATTTCAAGGAACATGCAGAGCTAAAAATAACATCCTATTCTGCACACACTGAATCAATCACATTTAATTAGATAGATGTCATTTTTTCTAAACTTTCTTATTCTAATTTACGAAATTTATATATTTTAATGCAAGCAATAGGCGAATTTGTTGTATTAAACGAAGTTTATGTAATGCCATAATTAAATTTGTTTTAAATTCAGGGGCCATCAATTTTTTAGTTGTGTAATAATCAAGTTCTTATAACCATCTATGTGTGGATTATACTGTATACTATTTGTGATACGAATTCTAGTGTGTTACTTACGTGCTTTTTAATTGGGGTCTTGATATGTATTGTCACTCATAAAAGAACTCATTGAAAACTTTTGTCAAAAAGATCCTTAATTAGTTTTTTTTAATTTCAGGCGCAGATCCAGAAAATTGTAAAAGGGGGGACTAAAATTTATATTAGGCGCATTTTTGATACTTATCTCGAAACTACTATATTATATAAAACAAAAATACATTATATACATTATTATCAATGGTGGGAGCAGGAAATCATAGCTCTGAGTCACTTTGATCGGATTTTGCCAATTTACACTTACATTAAGATGACATGTTCACACTTGCTATTGTTTTAGATACTTTTTTGTGCCATTCATTGGGGTATAGCCCCCCCCCCCCAACCCCCCTCTCAGCCCCTGCCCTTTGGATCCGCTCCTGCATTTTGTTGATGTCTATATCTGCTCGCTGTTTTTATATAAATAAAATACCTATCTTTTTAATTATGAACAAATAAGCAATTCAGGTTTATTGAAAAAAAGCTTATGCTTTTTAAGCATTTATGATGTGTAAGAATAAAAAATTATTCACATACGTATATTTAATGAAATAATTATTTCATCACAAAGAAGTTTAAACGATTTCCATAATCAGTTATTTTTCAGAGATATTGTATCGACTTTTGTTTTGTTAATTAAATGCTCAAGAATATTCATAAGGACAGAATTGGCCCAGGTTAACCTAACCACATTTAATTAAATACGGCATGTAATGATGATGTACGCAAAGCATAAGACAGAACAAAGGGGGCAAAAATGTCCGAAATAATAATGCATGCTAAAAATTCTACATGATATTATAATAATCAATATAAAGAATCAATAGCCATTGTCGCCCTCTCTTTTTCCTCTTTATTTGGAATTACGGACAATACTTTAATGGATATTCAGATAGACAGCATAAACCAGAAATGAACTATACTATGTCTGTCGTGTTTCCCTCTTTCCAGCACAAACAATCGATCGACTGGGCGACCATCTTCAGCCAATCATCAATCACTTCGAACTAGAAGTGGTTCCGCCTCAGGCAGACTGAGCAGTACCGGCCAATCGGTAGGTGACGCGTCATGATAACCTCATTCTTCTGTTGTTCATAAAATATTTGACTCCGAGTATAGAGAAAACTGATTAATGCCCATTTGTTAATTAATTATTATACTTTACTAATAATTAATTAATAGCTTAATTCATACAGCATTCTTCTATTTATGTAAAATGATGATAATTAAGTACAATAATCTCCGTTCAAATTTCAACGTGTTAAGACTATTAGGGTTGTAATAACAATTTCGTATTCTACGATAGTCCGATGCTTTTTATTTTAATAGTTATCCAGTTTAAATAATCGATTTTTACAGTCGGCGAAATCGACCTCACGACCGATATCGCCTCCATCCTATGACGCGCACACGAGGATGACGATGACTCATCCTGCTCCACCAATGAGCGATATTAGTGACTTACAGCGTTACAATGACGTCACAGATTCGTCGGCTGGTCTGCCGCCGCCTGGATTCATGAAACGTCCCGGCCCCGTTGTTAGGCTTGATCTGGGAATAAGAAAGCGTAATGATCAGGACCAGTTAGAGTTAGGTGAGTATTAGAGCTGTGAATAAGTGTAATATTAATTTTCAATAATAATATGTGTAATATGAACTAATACTTTTAACTCGCGTTGTATAATGCATTAGTCATTACATTTGTCAAACAAAAATTAAAAAATTACTTGATAACTTACATCTCTAAAAATTAATCAAAAAGTATTTGAAGATATCAGAATATATTTTTATTGTATAAAATACTCATATTACTGTTAAGTTAGATAAGTAGTATAAAGTATTTAAATAAATTATTAGTAATATTTTTTTATAATAACTATATTATGATAAAACGTTTTTTTCAGATGATCAAGTTCTTCCAGCAGGGAAATCTTGGCTATCGAAACAAGAAGAAATTTTAATCGAAAGTTAATAATAATTTCATAATTTTAAACTATTCGATGAACATTAATTCCATATTTCGAGATGAAACAAAATTGATTTAATCATAATATATATTATTTTGATATTGTGTAGCACTCGTTGCATTCCAAAACGTTTTTAAAGTACTGTATATGGTAAATCGCACTGCATGCCAATAAACATTTATTTGTACTGATTCTATATTCTTTACTTTACATTACATTATCTTCTCTTCATCTCCTTATAGTTAAGTAGTATATTTTACAGTAGTATAACTGTTATATATCAAGGTATATCAATACATATCATTGTTATCGCTTGTTCAATTACTTACTTCCTTTTATAATAGAGTATGGAGGTAGAATTCTTTTATATATAATAAAAAACGTCTACACAATAACTAATTTTTTTTTTTTATCATTTTGATATATTTCGTCCAAGTAAATTATTTAATTAATTTAATTTAGATTTTAAATTGCAAATGGTTTATCGGTTACTTATTATTCTAGTACACTATAGCCTTCTCAAAGTATACTTGATATATTAATTACTATGTACATTTTCTATACAATAATCTGCTAGCGGCTGCTATGCTACTAGCATGCCTTAAAATATATCTTGCTTTATTAACACAGCGTCCTCTTCGATACAGATTTTAATAGAGTTACTCACACACCATCTTTATATATGTATATATTCTACTCGTGAAATCTATCCGTTACTCAATATGCTCCAGTGAAAAAGAATATGACTCACAGCGCCGTAGAGAAAATATACTAACAGAAATCAATAACATCTTCGCAGACGTTCCGTTGGCAGCCATAATAATTCATGGAATTTTTCGAATTTTTAAAATCAATTTCCTCTGATGCTTTCGTTTATTATATACACGGAAGTGTATTAGCGATTTATTAATCTATTGTAAAATAAGTATCGAAATTTCTACTTGCTTCGTAGATCACAACAATTTTATTATATTATATACATCGTTGAATACAAAACCGGTGTCAGCTAGTTTTCAATTGTCTTCATCAACTGCATTAATTTAATATTCATGGGATTTTTTTGGTTTTATTTTGTAGCAAATATTTTTTGCTGTGGTTGTGAGTTTTATTTATGAACATATTTATTGGTGTATGCAGTCAAAAATGATATGTAGATGATTGTAATTAAATACCGGAAAAGACTAGTTAGAAATAGACAAGGTATAAATAGATAATTATGGCATCTATTTCTAATTACTAATAATATTGCTGTTCCGGTAATTATCTATGGATAACACCATGAGCCGCAAAGAATCTGGAGCTAGGTCGCTCTACATTATTTGGATAACTGGGAAGTAAATATCCGTGATATTATGTAGTGAATATATTGCATACATACGATTAGTAATATAATCTAGTTTAATATAATATACTATAATATAATATATATTATAATGAACCATTTAATGACCAAAAGTATTAAATTTCACGTAAATTGATAGCTGATAATAGTGTCTATTAAAGATTTAAAGTCTATTAACACACTGAATTTACACAAAAATTACATGTGGGGCTGGTTACTATCCGATCTCTATGCGAATTTTAAGAAATCAATGAAAAATAATATTGGTAAGTAATAATGTGCAATTGAAATAACAAAGGAAAGCTAATATGCTGTGACGACAATTTTTGGGTTTACTTAAGCCACTTGTATCTGTCTCAAGTATATACCCGCACATACCAGACCAACTTACTTTTGAAGTGCTTTTGCTTATACATTGTTTTAATCGTTATTTGAAATATTAGTTAGCTTATCGATAAGAGAAATATATATATCGTGTTATATAAATAATGTTATTATATTATTCAAAATTGTAAAACATATGTTTCCGCAATAATTTGTAAGATCGTATCAAAGGCGGACCAAAGGGTTTAGTGTGGAAATCTCTAATACTTACACTTTAAAAAAGGTTTACTTGGTAAATCTCTAAGATTTACCTTGCAGACTTCGAGGTGAAAGAGGGCCTTGCAGGGGATCTTAGAGATTTCCACACTGAACCCTACATAGTCCGCCATACGTGCCTTGCTATATACGACGTATACATTTCAAAATGTAACTATTCCGATATCATTTCATAATAATTATATTTATTTATAGAGTATATCATATTTATATTCTAACCAAAGAGTATTCGAAATAGTATCATGTAATATAAAATCAGATAAAAGTATAACTCTAGATAATGTTAGATTTCTTCCGCCTCCAGTTAGGTGGTATTTTAATTAAATAATTGAAAATATAATTAGAGGTAACTTTAGTGAACGTATAGTAAACATGTTAACTCACAGTTGGTTATAAAATTTGCCTCACAATGGTGTTTAAATATTTTAAAACTTTATTGCAATTTTTTTATTAATAAAACGCATTATAGGGTCAACATATATTACTTGAATTAAACCTTACTCTATGGGACAATGTTATCCCAATGAATGTACTTTTCACAACTTGGGCATTATATTTCCTTAATATTTATTTTTAGGAAAGGCAATTTCTGGGTATTTTAATGGATCACATCTGTATAATGATGTGAATGTTAATAGCATTATATTATAGTGTTTTATAAATTATAATATGAAAACAAAAAGGCTATATCGAAATGTATTGTATAGCCTACTCCTGCAGTTTATGGTGAAAGGGACAGCCTAGATATATAACTGTTATAAAACAAACTATCTATTATATATACATACCGTGAAAACAATATGTAAACAATATTCTAGTTGTCGTCTAATATATATGTCTGGCTAACTTGTTATCAAACTATTTTCTACGTATAATATATGTGACTAATGATACAAAACAATCAGGTTGAACTGTATACTATTATAATTAGTCGGTCCGGTGAAAATCTGACAAAATACTCATAATTTTAGACTATTGTTGACAATATTTAATGCATTATTTTTTATAATATCATACTGGTATACTAACGAAATCAACTGGTACGAAATTTACTACTGCATGGGGTACCTTCAACAGTAAAATACACCAAGATGTAACCCGATACAAATACTTACAATGAAAACTTGTTCGTTTTATAGAATAACGAATGCATATGCAATACTAAAATATGACAACAGACACCATTTAAAATCCATGTCAATGCCCATAAATCAGCCAGATGAATTATACATAAAATGCAATGAATGCATCTTCAGATATAACCTACGGCGTGATACCAATTCACTTACTACGACACGTACAGAATATTATCATCACTTACCACGCGTATCTGCCTAACAGTTAGAGACAGGTAAGCGTGGGTCGTACATAATTGAAGCATGCAAGACACAAGCTAAACCCCGATGCATTCACTGATTTCAACTATTGTATTATATAGGCCTGTCAACAGGTATTTCGCATAGTGAATACTGAAGCCAGGAACGAGTGTAAAACTGTTGCTGCTTATTGTACACTATTTACGGACAATTAGTGATCAAGGTGACTTGTTCACTAGTTAATAAACTAACAAACCGTCAAGATTATAAAGTTTACGATCTACTGTGTATAGTATAATCTATAATTACCAGATACAATCTATACTACAAAATGGAACAAGTACATAGGACCTTATAGTAATTATTAAATGCAGTTTATAGTAATTCATTGTCACAGTTGAGTAATTCTGAACAATTAAAAAAACCAGTTTAGCTGAGAGCATATAAGATAATAAGTTATTCCATGTGAAAATGTATAGGCTATGTTACACTTTGTCATGACAGCCAGCTACGACTTCGTTTAAATAAAATATGATAACTGTTAACCTTTTGATTCATTGGCTTTAACTTATTTTTGTTAGAAAATGTACTAAATACTAATATAGACGTAAGGATTTTCAACAATTAGTCTGCACTGTAACATAACTTCAATTGCACAAACTGCAATGATAGCTACTGATAAAAAGAGAGTTCAGTCCCTTCTGACCCATATAGTACCACAACACCTCTTTCACCGATATCAGAGATAACGATAAACTTTTACAGCTAGCAATTACGAATATAGAGATAGTAACTGCAAAACACAAAAAAGGACAAACCAATGATTTAAAATTCTTTATTTGAACAACAGTTATAACAAGCTATAGCTGAAGACCAAACAAATTCGCCTTCTTTGTTCGGTTATATCAGGAATAAAATTAGTAACGAGTGTCTCCAATCATTACATTTATCTGTTAGAACAGGAATTTAATAGAATACACGATAAAATATAATAGAATAAAAGTGGTGAGTCCGGGTTATACATAAACAGTTCAAAACATATTAAAAAGTAAGGATTTAGAAATACCTATAATATATCAGTCAAAATATTTGACTTTATACGTCCTTTATAACTCGTCCAAGCATAGGTGAATAGGTGCGAAACAGAGGAGAATTGATAACGTATAAATAAAAGCATTGAAACGGAATCACTGACACAGCTGTACATATTGTAGCTTACATTAGTTATAATAATAATAATTTAAAAAAAACTGTAAACAGATAGTGAATACTACATTACAGGTACACATCCTATCATGGATTGGTAGCAATCCAGTCAGCTTTGTAGACATATTCTATACAGACATACTATATTGTATCATGTGTAACGGGTAGTAAGTGTATGTTGAAAAGCAAAACTGCTGTAAGTAGACATTAAATTGTTCGTTCATTTTTGAGGAGATCAGAGAGCAAAACAAAATATCTAACCCGTTTTATGGGCGAAAAGGAGATTATTATAATAGAGAGAGAGAGAGTGAGAGAAAAGCCAACGTTAACTGTAGCATATACGACTAACATAAGTTATACGGCATAAAATCACCGGAGATTCTACGGGATAATATTTGGAAGAGGTAATATTGTTCGCTATAATATTTGCTAGTAAAGCACGCCTGTAAATGATAAAAATCAGGAGACTATTGTCAGAGATAAACAACTTGTATAGTAAAATAAATGAGAATAGTTAAAGCCAGAAGAATAATTTTCAATACCACTATAATCAGATCCTAAACGAGACGTAATAGTATGTTCAGTAGTTACAAAACCATAAAAGTAGTTTTGTTTAATTCAATAAAAAAACGACTTCTTGTAAAATAGAATGAAAAATAAAACGGAACTCAAGTCACACAGACACGGCCACGTCATAGGAAATAAATGTTGTCCTTAAAAAAAGTAAGAGACGAGTGAGTGTGTAGTAAAACTCAAGTATGCCAACAAAACACTGCACAACGCTGCTGGGCTGATGGATATCAACAATAAATTGATTCAATAGTCCACTCCTCGACTGTGTACTGTACATCAGGCACCACCGCACCATGAGGTACCTCTGAATCCAGCCGATAATATTGACCGGCGGTGACAGCCATACATACTACACTATGGATACCGATAAGGGCTGTCAAATGAAGCAACCCTCAATAGCCAGTCTGCGCATAGTAGGACGCGATAAAAAATAAAACATTAGACAGTAGTATTGTTGCACGACGTATGTGTGTTATGTGATGATCAGTGATAACTCCGTTGATGGGAGAGAGCGAGAGAGACTGCACGTGGGAAAGAAACATGACGCATAGAGAGCTGTTATATAAGTATGTTTGAATAACGTAAACGATGATGAAGTTGTTGAGTGGGCAGCAATAATTAATTAGACTAGGATCAACGGACAACAGTTGGTGAGTGATTCGACGAGTTGATTGGCTAGACTTGGGTGTCGTTGGGCCGGGCGCTCGCCGCTGGTTGACCGGACTTCTTGCGGGCGTCTGAGGCGTACTGGCCGATGAAGGAGCCCTCTTCATTGAACTTGCCTGAGAGAGAGAGAGAGAGATATGACACTTGGGTTGGTGTAGAATTATATTTTGGAATATTGGAAATAAATGATATGCACAGATTTTTTTCTCAGAATGAAAACTAATGTTTTAACTTAATTTTTCGTTTGTTGTTTAATAATGTTACCACACTATGACGCGCATTTATAAGCAGGCATACCCTGTCCCATATTTCATAGATACAAGTTCACTATATTAAAAAGAAGCCCAAATAATTATTAATAAAATTGGATGTGTACCACATACGTATGCCAGAATAATTGTACTTTGATGTGATTGGAGCACTTTCTTGGTCACAGAGTTGACATAGAAGCATGGCGCCGTTATCGAGGCAAAGTATGTATATATGTAAGACACCCTATATATAACTATAGGATGGCAGGCAGTGAAGAGGTCTATGAAACCAAAGATCACATTGTTATTATCAATACAAATCCAGACTACCTGCTGCACTGCCAGCTACTAGTGTCAAGCTTAATATTGTTCACATTATTATTGAGGCTAGCAGGAAGAACAACATGCTGGTATTACAATATATAATTAAACAAAACAGTATATTGTGTACTATACCGGATGCATGAATATACATATGTTATACACAGAACATTATCGATTTAGAATTAATTTATAAAATAAAATTACAATATTCATAATCATCCTTCTTATACAACAGACAATAATTATTCATAGAAGATTAATAAATACTAAACCAGCAGATTTGTGTACAATTATTTAAAAAACACTTATTAATTATCATAATGATTGGAAGTTTACATAGTAATTTTTACATTCGCCTATTTTGAAATATAAAGTATAAACCATATCATATGGACCATATTATGATCATTTCACACTAATTTAATTGAAATTATTATTTAGAACGCTATGTCAGTATTTTTTTAAATAGTTCGAATCATGCCACTTTCCAATACTAACCGATTCTAGTTTTGAACTAAAATTATGATTAAACTGCAATAAATTGTACATTAGTATCACACGCACGTGGTAGCTTTAATCAGAGCTTAATTATGTTAAAATGAGTAGATTATAAATAAAGTCACCTTACCCATGATTATTTAAATAATGCCACATAATAAGCATATTAGATGCACTTAACTCTCAGTCAATAACGCCACAGTATAATCAAAAATGTGACGATAATATATTTATACACATATAGCGCAAATAGCTGGTGTATGTTGCAATAATATCCGGCATTAAATAGCACTTATTCCTGTAGCAGTGCACTGTGAATGTGAACGGTAACTATAACAAAGCTGTAAAATACAACTGGCAACCTACACAGAAAATTCAACAATAAATTATCTATACATTTGCAAATAGAATCCTAGTAGAAAGACAGAACCTAAATTCTTTGAGACAAATAATTATTGTGAGTCTTTTCTGTAAGACTTTATTATGTAATACTTTTCTATTATGATCTGCTTGGGTTAATGGTGTCCAGCATAACCTAGTCTACCTATGCATTTAGAATTAAGACCCTACCTGTAACCAAAGCTGTAAATTATAATAAACTTAAAGCTTTTCATAAATACTGAATAAAGCAGTTTTAATATGAGTAAAATTATGTCAAACCAGTCTTCACTGAGACATAAAATAATCTTAGTTTTGCGAAATGCCCCATATAAGAACAACTGCATTGCCCTTCTTGGAGTGCCCCCCTCAACAAATGTCTGGACCCGGTATACAATTTAACTATAGGATGCGTATATTACAGCCAACGAACCATACAAGTCAGTGTATTTGTGTATTGTGTCTTTTATCACCATCATCCCCCACCCACGCAGAGCTGCAGTCATCGATGTTAACAACGTATTAAGCAGTATTGTAGATCTGCTTCACTTCCTGCCAAATTACAAAAAGATTACCGAATCAACCAACTACTCCACAAGTGATATGAGCAAGTTCGTGTCCACCTGTGTAACGATTTTATCCAGTCAGGAAGGAAAACATATGAACACACACACCACCTAAAGTGAAAGTTCACGCAAAGGTCAAACTCCACTTAAACCACTTCCAATGTGTAGTGGTCAATTTACTGAAACATTAAATACCACCAAATAGTCGTGATGTCTATATCTGACTAGTGCTTGGTGGCATCATCAACACTAACAAAAATGAAAATATTTAATCATTCAAAATGTGGCTCATAATGAAATCTGGACAATTATTACTACCTCCATGAAGCCAGAGCACACAGCTATAGCACCACCGCTGATATCGAAAGGCAGTTAAGGACAGCATAAGTCTAACGTGTCCTAAAACTACCCAAATAACCAACTGTCGTTCAGGCTTGCCTATATTAAATAATACAATGCACGCTGAGTGTGCCGGCCTACACGTATTATAATATATTATTCTTCCGGCTGGCTATAACCAACACAGGTAAGTTATAAAATAGTAGTGGGGTAAATTTAGAAACACAACTGAATGCTTCGGCAGCAAGTCACAAATTGTATCAATGAAATGTGATACTGTATAATAACTACAATTCTATGTATAAACAGTACACAAAGCACGATTTCATCGTCTACGCAGTATTCTTATTGACTTTAAACCAGGACTAGTAAAGACTAGTGACTCAAATAATTGAATGTCACATAGAGAAAAAAAGTCAAACATAATTATAGTAAAATCGGTTGTCTCTCTGTCGAATCTTAACTTTAAATAATCGAAGAAACCTTAAAAACGATTCCTAAACTAAGAAGAATGTTATAAAACAGACATCACTCAAAAATCCCATCAGTGATTGAACGATCGCCCAACTGTGATACCGGGCTGTGTCCGTCAAATTGACCAAAGAAAGGGGAGGCCCAGGTGTTAACACGTTATAACCGGTTCCAACAAGTTATCAAGAAGCGCGACACAACAGCTGTATAGTGGAAGGCTGCCTCTTCAGCTTTATTAAAAATGAGAGTAAGCTGTTCGTTTCCCTGTACCAACAGATTTAATGCAATAAACCAGCCCAACACGACGACATCACAGACAGAGGAGTAGACCAGTAGACTAGTAAGAATTCAATCTCAACACGCAGCGTCGCAGTGTTCACCACACTTCAAAAATAGCCGAGTGAATCAGAGACACCCCCTAAAAGCTGTAATCATCGCTTAGTCACCCATCTCACCCAGGCGGCTGTAGATAATATTACGTCACATTCTCGCATCTCTCGACAAACAAGAAAATCAATATGGAAGAGCGAGGATGACCGTGTAAAAAGTAGGAAAGGAATATCTTGTTGTGCGCTAATATTTTATGATGATCAAAAGCTGTAATATATGCAATGTCCTACATACCGGACAAGAGACGATTAATAGCAGCTCGATAAGCAATCAACGGATGTGTGGTTAGGGCAGAGAGTTTACTATACTCACTCGTTTGTTATTCTATAAAGACGCGCACTCGATAATTGCTACTCAGATTTGCAAAGTGGAAAACACGCTTTTTGGGGGATAATATTATATTGTTATTCAAATGCTATATTTGGAATAAATCTTAAATGTATTCTATAAAACCTTCGTATCTAGATTTTTTCAACTTTAAAGAATGGCATTTTATGAATCAAAGGGTTCTAAAACTTGAGTATTTATTAATTATTATTTAATGAACTCTATTAATTAAGTCCACATATTATATTATAATTATGACCAAACATACTGTAAGTAATTTAACAATAGTATAATTTAAAATTAGGAACGTTATAATAATATGTCCAAAATTGAGAGATACGACCTTTTTTTAGAACACCGCCGAAATACGTAAAGTCTAGGTTGTGAAGTATATCAATATCGTCATGGAAATGTTGACATCTTGAAGATGAATAAACAAAAGCATAGCCAGTTATTAAAACAAAGTGTACGTCTCTCATTTTGACCACACAGATCATGTCTGTTATTATTATTACAAAAAATATCCATATCCAAATTGCAGGCTAAATACCAGTTATTACAACCAACATTAACAAAAAAAGTCGATCTAAAAATAATAGTGTGCAACAAACCGACAGACATCTGATGGTAGATAACAAAAGCTGGTCTAGTTACCAGTTAGTTGGTTCTTCACAATGATTAAGTAATTTGTGGCACAATTCTTTCAGTTCTACACCGTGGTTACAGAGGTAAGGATGCTACACATTCTTACAATAGATGGATACCTTTTGTGGGTGGTTAAAACTGTGTCAAAAACTAAAATAATGTCAGTAGTAACACAATCATCAGAACAGAAATATGAAATACAGTAATATCTTATAAAATAATTCAATAATGGTAATATTAAACGAAAAATCCCAAATTTAAAATATTATGTTTATAAATGAAAATGGATATATGTATATATTAATTACTTCTAACACATCCATACAAATTAAATTGAAATAACTGTATGCTACTTAGAGAACATTATGCTTTTAAGCAATAATTGTGGCGACTTTCGTTAAAAAAATTGTATCACTTTTTTTGAAACTTGAAGTATATAATATGTCTACACTCTATCGAACACTTTCAAAAGTTTAGTTAGAAAAGTAAATCGATATTTTAAATGGAACAACAGTAATATCCCGTTTAAACCTTCAAATGAGACTGTAAACTAAATAAATTCTTGTATGTACTGTAGTAGCCTCAGCAAGCAGCACAATGACTCACCAGGATCGAGATCATATTCCTCGAGTTCTCCCTCACTTTCGGAGCCGACATTGACGCTGTCGTTGAGCGAGAATCGACTTCCACGTACCGGGGCCTCCTCACTGGAATAGGCGTACATACCGAGCACCGAAGAAAAGGAATTAGAGAGGTTTATTCTCGACTCTTGCGATTAAGAAGCATTATGTTTTAATAATTATTTATATCTGGTCAGTGTAATTGTAAAGTTCCCGCATAGCTGGGATAACATAGTCAGCTATAAATGGTTTTATACATATATCTTCATTAAATGGTCTATTAATCAACAGTTAAAACTCTGGACACCCTAACCAAGTAACCCGAATTTAATGGGTATAAATAATAGTCGCACATGTTAATAGGGTGCTTTCTATATATGATTATAACCATTAATTATAAAGATTTACATGTTAGAAAAATGCATCATTTATAGCATTTGTAGCAATATAGAATGCATTGAAGAAAACATGAAAATGCATTATCTATCCCAAATTATTAAAAAAATAATTAAAAAATATTAAATATATATATTTTTTAAATATATCTAAATACATATTATAAAAATAGATATAATTTTAGCCTAACCCCTATCAACGATCAAAACTAACACAGACTTGTATAGCAAATATATAAATAACAACGCAGTGTTGATTAGTTTGAAATACTATTTTAACTATAATAAAAAATATCTTTTCTTCGCGATAATACAGCGAAGCAAAGAAGCAAGTGTATATATTTACACTTATTATTAGTAGTAAAGAAAAAGTCAATTTTATGTCACGTGACCATGTGATGTGGATAAGATTGAATTATGTTATTGCTCACTATAACTATACCTGTATAACTAAACCTGTATAAAACAATTACCTTAATAAGTAAAATTAAAAACTTGTCACCATTATTAGTTTTCAAATTAACAATTTATACCAGTAAAGCAAGGTTTCAAAAACTGAAATTATACATAACATATAAGTTGTGCAAAGTTTTGTCTCTACACGCTTTTGTTCAGCAATATTACGTTCTCAGCTGTATTATAGCGGAGATAAATTTAACGCGTAATTGTAAATAGATTTAGAATAAAAAACTATCATATCAAAATTAAACGTGAACATTTTGGTCCTTGTGCGGACGACATCAAAACCACAGCAAACGAACACCAGCAATACCGTAAGACAAAAACATATTGAAATACTGATATATCCACCGATAGGTAAACAACAATAACAAATAATCTGTTATAATGACAAAAATGAGTGTATACAATATCATATTATTGTTATGATTTTAAGAATGTTATACAAGGTTATTATAAAACACACGTACGCAGAATGTGCAAATATGTGAACACCAGTGATTATAATATAGAAAACAAAGAAAAAGAAAACAGAATTCACGGTAATAAAAAACAATAATAAAAATAAAAAACAAATAGACAAACCCGTCTTCTCTTAACGTTTTAAAATAAATAGAAAACAGAAGAAAAACAAAATAATAAGATAAGAGAATGCCAGAGCATTAGCAGTAGATAGAGCTAACTAGTAATAAATAAACATATAAATATTTAGTTAAACGCGCAGCAGAAAACTACAACCCTGTAACCAGTCGATTAATACTGAAAATTGCTGCCTACAATGCAATTACTTATTAACACCTAATAAAACTAGGTTATGGCAGCGCAAACCAAAGACAGGGTTATATATTAATGATTATTTAGATTATTAATTGTTATTATCAAAAATAATTGCA
The DNA here is from genome assembly GCA_034780555.1 of Coelogynopora nodosa. NCBI lineage: Eukaryota > Metazoa > Platyhelminthes > Proseriata > Coelogynoporidae > Coelogynopora > Coelogynopora nodosa. The sequence goes on along the minus strand of JAUZND010016551.1, from coordinate 1,403 downwards.
ACCAGCAAGGTTAGTGTGTTTGATTAATCATTAAAGTGTTTTCTGTAGGTAGGCCTGGTTTGATCACCTCATGGGGTCCTCTTCCCTAGAATAAACACCGAACCAAATGTTATGAAATTTGAAAGAAAATATATACCACGGGTATAAAATTGAGGAAGAAATCAATCAATTGAAAAGGATATTAAGTCGAATGAAGTTACCTTTAAAATTAGATATTATTAAGTTCATTCAATAAATATAGTTATTTTATTGTTATTGATAATATTATTCATGGTATTACTTAGGTAAATTGTGCAAATTTACAAATAAAAGGTAGCACGCTTTGGTGAGATTCAAATAAATTAAAAGTAACTATAAGCTATATTAAATATTAAGCAGTGCTATGATTAACAATTTATTTTTAGAATACAATGTGTTTCAAATTTAGCATTAAAAAAAACTCTAAAATATTTAGTATAAAATAACAGCAATATAAAAGTCAAACAATGATTGAAATATATCATAAAAGGTTACTAATAATATTATACAATGTTGGGAGTCGAAATTCTACTGAAATTTAGAATAAAAAATAATAAATATAATATAGCCTTATAATGCGAAGCTTTATATTTTATTTTGTATTTTCTCTTAAATTCTAGAAGCCCTTTTTCAATTTATTTAAAATGGAATCAATACTAACTCTACTACTCCTGTACACAAAAAGAGATAGTCAACCATCATAATATAACCGAAGTACACAGTGGAAGGTCACTTACGGACGCTCGTATGCATGGAACACCTCATTGTCTCGTATCTCCTTCTCTGGGTCGTTGCCTTGAGCACGTTCCTTGGCGTCAACTGAAATCAGAATATAGAAGAGTGTTTGTCGGTCAGAAATTAGACAATAATATAGTGGAGAAGTGAATACACGTGTGGATGCCTATGTAGCTCACCCATGTAGGTTTCGCCCTTGTTTCGCATGACCATGTAAGCCGTTAGTCCGGCAACTACCAGAATTATCAAGATAGCGATAACCACTGCAGCAATCCAGCTGAGGTTGCCCGTAGCTAAATCAAAAAAGAAATAAATATCACGAGTTAAAGAGGAAGCAAAATATAAAGCATGAAATAAAAAATTAATGTGGCGATATTCTGTCCATATATCAAAGTTAAAGCAATAATTGGTTTGAAATTTCTCATTCTGAATGATTCAATGTATATTATTGATTCGGATAAAAAGCAAGCAAACAGCACTTAAAACAAGACATAAATTATACTTTTTCATCATAACAATTCCTATCCGAGCACACTAAGAATTGAGAATTTAGAACCGCAAACATACGGACCCGAGGAGAGAGAGAGAGAGAGAGAGAGAGAGAGAGAGAGAGAGAGAGAGAGAGAGAGAGAGAGAGAGAGAGAGAGAGA
>JAUZND010016540.1:0-17679 GCA_034780555.1 Coelogynopora nodosa | reverse complement strand
TAGAATATTTAAAGTTAAGTTCTGTGCTATTTCTGAATTATTTAGATAGAATATTTAAAGTTAAGTTCTGTGCTATTGATGAATTATTTAGATAGAATATTTAAGGTTAAGTTCTGTGCTATTGACAAAATCTTTGTAATAGTACCACGCTGATCTATGGAATATACCGCTCCATAAAATATGAATATCTATCTGTCTCCAGAATTGAGACCAGAAAAATAGCTAGGGCATCGATTTGAAATATTTTTAAAATAAATCCTCACATTATAATATACATTATTATGTCAATAAAAGTGATACTCAATAGAAAATATAATTCTTAAATGTAGGCTGTCATAAAATCAGGTTTATTATTATATTTAAACAGGTTAAAACACTCAGGATTCATGACAATTAGGCAGAGCAACAGTTGAGGACCCATATACAAGAAGTAGTCAAGTAAACCCTCTTACCGTGGCCCATCTCCGTTTGGGCATAGGTCCCTAAGATTTGATGATTGGCAGCCTTCGACAGCCACTCATCCTGCTGTTCGTCATCGGCTTGACTGAGAAGAGTGGGAACGAACATCAAGTCGTGCAGACCAGTCGGCATTGTCTCTCTCGGGGAAACAGTTCTGAAGAAAACGTAGACAGTATTTACAGCTGCGAAAACATAGTAAGCGATTCCCAATGACAATATACTCCGCAAAATTTTTTTAATTTTTATTTATCTATTGAAATAACATTATAGGTTGTGTCAATTCTTCAAATACACTATATACGATTTCAAACCTCAAGTCTCGCAGTAGGTAATTTAAATTAATTCAGCACCTAATTTCCATTAACACGTGTGATCATTCTCTGCTTTTAAAGTATAACTATTCAAATCTAGGATTCAATTTCCAGAGATATGTATTCTTACTGCTTTATTACGATCAAATAGTAATATTTTTTTATAATAAGCGATAAAAGGCATCATCATTTTTCAGCAGTCGTGATTTGTCTATATTTAGCTAAATAGAATAATATTTTGAGAATCGTAAACTAGGTACATGTATTAATAAATTAATTTAAAATAGCTGTCTCAAAACATAATGAATATTTTCAACAATTAATGGACAGCTTTAATAATGAGTTATTAGTTGTCCAAATAAGTTAGGAGGTGTTGTAATACGAGTGATATCAAATCTGAATCAATATATCACACTACCTCTATAGTTCATATACGTACCCTCTATATAAACCGAAAATACATCCAAACAAAATCCATATAAAATTAGAATGTTTCTATACTGCAGTTATTAGATAACAAAATTAGTTTGTTTTCTGTTCCACATAATACGTGTCAACCTTTTAATTATCGAAATCGGGACATTTGTATAATTACCAGTGACGTATGGCGAGGCGAGTAGCCAATTGCCGAGCTAAACAATGCATCTAAAAGGATTGGAATTGTTTTATATAAAAGCTGAACATAAAAAACTAACTATAAAAAATTTAGAAACAATAGAAAAGGTATTGTATATAATAATTTACAGTAAAAAATTTTAATTATCAGGAGATTGCTATAATATCGGAACAGTAAAAATTGCATTAAATCTCGATGAAATCGGGACAGTTGGCAAGTCTGATATATGTAACTAAGTTTTAAATGTTAAATTAGATATAAAAAAGTGTAACGACTATTAGGCAGCACATTACTTTCTAAAATACCAGCATTCGTAGGGGTCGGTGATATCGTATTGACGCAATTTTTGCACGCAAAGGCTTGCTTTTTTGACGGCTAAATCATACTGATCTTCTCGAGAAAGAAATGCTATTGGCGGATGCTGAAAGTCGGGATCATTTATAACAAGATTTTCTGAAAATAAAGGTAAAAATAACAACAACAAATAAACATTAATGTTTTTAAAGATACAAAATTATAAAAAAACAAGATAATTTTCGAATAACGTCAATATTGCATTAAATGAAAAAATATATATATCGTAATGTTAATTGGCCTAATTGAACACAAATGTTTGTGCCACCTAACTTTAAAATATATATTATATAATGTTATAAAACTGTTAAATATATCTTGAACCACATGCTGAAGAAAAAACATTTTCAAATTTATTGATAAAAGTGAATGTTATAGTAATTGCACAAATTCAAATAAGAAAATGTTACCTTGCAGTAAGACTATAACGCTAAAATGCATTCTTTTTGAGAAATATGTCTAAATTAATACTAATAAATGGTTGTTCTTTGAAGAATACAAGCGTATCTTGTTAGTGCTGTCATTGGCAATGATATGTATTATATAGTAACTAAAGAGTAGAAAATTATTTTTATGTCAATGTGATATCATTGTTCCACCAGATAAATTTGTAAAAAGATGATAAGGTGGAAGCGACATTGCATCGAAACAGTATTGTATATACTATATAAAACTTATAAGCTGCAATGGGTCGATAAAATTATTTCATAAAAAGTTTATTTGCATAATGCCATTTCAATACAGTGCCGATTCTAAATAATCCCTGTTTTATGATTTCCACGTAATAACACGAACATGTGTTTTATCGACACAATATTGTTAATTGTGAAACTTAGTATACGATTTTTGTACAATAGACTACACAGAACATACTTTTCTTTTTATTAATTTCAATTAATATAACAATACTCGTAAAAGAATGACCGTTGAAAAAGAACTGCGGCTACCTTGCTGTAATACTTTAATCCTTTTGAGGTTGTTGATAGCGTAAAGCTGGTAGAAATTAACAACTTTACGGAATTAACATTAAACATTTAGATGAATCATGGACTACACTGAAACATACGTGAGTACCTTCATGAAATCTTTCTGAATAGTTATTTTCTAGAGATATAATTGACAAAGTAACATAAATTTATACTTGACATAATTTAGATTTTGTTAAGTATACAACATGGCAGGACATGTGTACTGAAGGTTTAAAGTTCGATAATTAAAGGTATCCATGAATTTCACTAGTAAAATAAAACTATACTTTAGAAAGTTGATCTATAGATTTGGATAATATTTGTATTGGTCGATGGTCACCATGAGTTAATCGGTAGTTATCATTTAAACATTCAAAAAATTATTATTAGTTCGAAAAGAACCATCGTCTAAATACAAAGGTCAAGTAATTACGTCAATTTTAAACTCAGACGGTCATTAATGATTTAAATGTTAAACCTGTTTATCATATATACGATCAATGCAGTAGTATATTAAAAATTAAATTAAACGTTTAGACCATTGAAGCCTAAATGTACTGTATATTAGATACAAAGTGAAAACAAGTTTGACTCAAAATGTATAAAAATATATGTCATATACTCACTCGATTTCGGATAACATAACAATGATAGAATACAGAAAAGGTAATTTATTGTGATACAATTATATAGCTAAGGAAAATTTTGCAACAATAATTACGATGCGCAGAATAATAAAAGAACATAAACATTACTACATTAGCCATTTCAGAAATGGATGTCGGAGTTTGTCGACATAAAGGCATAAAAATAAAAGAAAAATAAGAATAAAAGAGTATAAAAAATAAGAGTAATTTCAGAATGAATATATCCATATTAGGTCCATTACCAAGTGAGAGTTTAAAAGGCCCAATTATTGGCAGAAAGTAAAGGGTGCCGTTTTATAAGAGTGGGGTTTGATAAAAACAAACTTTAAATGAAATACACAACATTTCACGATAAAGGTATAACCACCAGCCAAAGAAATTATACATAGAGACTATCTCAATAAAATGTTTTGTTCCCACTATCAAAAAACTGCTGTTATGCCGCAGATATGAATATATTTACCTATTCTCCGTCGCTGCTCGGTTTTCTCCTGACCACCATCAATGAAATAGGTCATCGATTCTGGATCAAATGTTGCTTTATCACGCTCTTCAGCCAACAAAGGGTTAACTTTGTGAGCCATGTTGAAACAGATTGCTTTGAAAAAACAAACAAAATTGTTGCTAAAAACATGTTGTCTATTTAAACATGGTGTGTCCTTTCAATTATTGTGATTATGTTCAAAATATCATATTATTTACATAAATTGATGACCAAAAACTACATGAACTATTCATGACAGTTAAATCAGTTTTGTTACTAAATATCTAAGCTTAAACAAAGTAATGTTTAGGTAAAAACATGGTATGTAATGAAAGCAACAAATTTAAAATTGTTCAGCAAGATTTATTTTTCAAGTTTATTCAATCAATTTTCTTTGTATATTATAGTGTTGATTTAAAATAATAATACTTGAAAATATAGCATAAAGTGTTGTGAAATACATTATAATAAAAGCTTTAATATTTTCTATAAATTATGTCGATTAAACTAATTTTCAATAATGAAATTGTGTTCTATAAATGATTGGAAATATGGCTCCAAATGATACGAAATTAAAAGTTTAGAAATAATTTATGTTTAATTTATGTTATAATTTGGAGAAAAAAACCTTGAAAAACTTTAAAACCTGCATATAAATCATAATTAATTACTTTTTATATCACATATTTTGGTAGACATTTATTTAAATTAGTATACTGTAACTTGTATTTCCGGATGGTTGAAATAAAACATAATTCTGATCAAATTATGTTCAACAACTATTTCTTATTATTTGTCTTCATATACATACGTATAGTCATAGATCATATCATCTTTATTCTTGCAATAGAATTCTTACACATAAATGTAAAGTTCACATAATAAGATATACTTTGGTAATATATAATTATAAAATGGACATAGATTTAATCAGTTATTCATAGTAGTAACCGCACTATTAAAATAAGAACACATGTGAATCAACCATGTAAAGAATTACAAGATTCTATCCAATTTGTATGCTATGGATATCTAAATAATAGATTTTCGCGTTTAATAAATATGTTATAACATAGAAAAAGTATGAAAGTAGTACTAGTCATTTACATAAGCAAATTATCAGACTAGCTAGTTTAGGGTAATAGGAAAGTATTATTTCTATTTATATACCTGAATACAATTTCTACACAATAAATGAACAATGAACACATAATAAATTTAATTTGTTGTTTGGATAAATTATGTAAACTAAGGTATATTTATATAATCTAATATATTTACTATTCTAACATAATTAGATTATGTTTAAATAATTAATTTTTGTAATATATAAAATATAATTAAACAAAAGAAAAAGTGTTGGTAAAGTCAATACACTATTCAGTGGCTACTTTAGGGGGTGGCTAAAATTAAAGAGCCAGCAAAAACAATGGATGTGCATTTTACAAAAGGCAACATTTTACATTTAAAATAACATAGGGATGTGTAAGTAATGGTTCTGAAAAGTACAGATGTAAAATAGAGATTGAAGTCAGATATTATTTTTTAGCATAGCTATAAATACATAAGGGGAGGCAGCATCCAGTACAGAATATGGACATGGATAACAGGTTACAAGGGGCATCATCTTTAAGATAATATGTATTCGGCCAATAGATATAATATAGCCATAAGGGAGTCATCCAAAACACAATAGGGACTCAGACAACAGGTTAAAGGGGACAGCATCCATAAAAGAATATTTACTCAGACAAAAGGTATATTGTGCCAGCATCCAAAATACAATATCTATTCAACCAAAAATTATGTACAGGGGACAGCATCCAGAACAGAATATGGACTCAGGAAAAAGGTATATTGAGGCGACATCAAAAATAGAATATTTATTTAACCAATAATAATGTACAGGGAGAAGAATTCAGAACAGAATATGGACTCAGTGGGACAATATATTTAATTACAATATGGACTCAGCCAATAGATATATAGGAGGAGGCATCCAGCATATAAGATGGACTCAGTCAAAGGTGCACAGGTCAGGAGGTGGCATCCAGAACAGAATATCAATTCAACCAACAGCTATGTATAAGGGGTGGCATATAGAATAAAATATGGACTTAACCAGTAAGTATATATGGAGGACAGAAATATAGAACAGACCATCTAGAACAGACTACCCAAAACATTTATTTGAATGGTCCATGTTGTCCAGATCCATGGTTCAATACACTACTTTTAGCATCACAAAAACCACTCATCAAGCTGTGGTCTCATCTACTATCCCTCAAACTTACATTGGTAATATTATTTACCAAAAAAAGACTTTGCCTGATTACATAAAAATTAAATACCTTACAAACAAATTGAAACTGGAAAAGTTGTATTTACTCAATTCATCTCTTCTTTTCAAAATGGAAGTGGTTGTAAAGGGAAAATCTGTTAATTTCAACAGATTTGGCTCAACATGAACCCCCAGTTGGCATATAGCAATGTTTTTATTAAATGTAGATAGTGCATGGTATGCATTCATTTTAGAGTAATGATGAGAACAAATATATGGGCGTTTATATTACCTTTCACAAATTAAAAAAAATCAAATGAAAAAACATATAATAATACAAAAACAATATATAACCAGAAAGCAATTGATCACAGTTCATTGTACAAAAGACATTTTGAAATGATTTTGAAACTCCTATTGATGTGATGATGTAATAAAATTCTGAAATGAAAATTTTAAAAAAGTGTGTTCTATTTTGCTAAATGCTATAGTTGCAGTTATACTTTTTACAACACAAGAATATTTGTGGACTTTTCTGTATGATTACAAACAAATCAAGGCAACTATTTAGCAAGTTTGCATACAGTCACTGAACTAAATACAGAGTTGAAATGAAATATGTGTTCAGTCAGTATCAAGGCTGTCCACTTCACTCTCTCAATTTGACAATTTGCCATTCCTGCAAAATTCCAGAATAGGTAGATACATGTCAACAACTCATGGTATTTTTTGAAACTTACCCAAAAGGTTAAACTTTTCACCAACATGTCATCCAGAAGCATGCACCTATTATGTAAAAAGTTGTCGCCTGCTTGTATTAAGCCAGACACATTGGGTGCAATGACATCAGACATGAGTCTATCAAAAGAGCTCTTATACCTATATATTCTCATCACTTTGGAGAAAATATGTCATGAAATTGGTATCATGAAACAATCAAAGGAAATAGCTTATAACTCTGTGTAAATTCCAAACTCGTGCATCATTCTTCATTGCCATATAACTACTTGACCCAATTACCCCACTTGTTTTTGCTTTTTAAGTACTCTTATCAGGCCAAGGTTTTAAGGGAACGCATAAAGGCCAATGTGTAACATTTTGTTACAAATCAAATAATTTTAAAAATCAATTATTTCCATCGATATATAGGTAAAACTAAATATATTAATTAACGCCTGTCTTATTGATTAGCTTATTAGATACCTAAATTAATTTATTGATAAATACCTAGTGTATGCATCTTTATTGATAAACATGCAACGACAAAGAAGCATAACATTTATACAGGCTGCGCGAGCAAATTATGGCAATTATGTAGAAGATGATATTGCGCCTGATAATTAAGATGACAATGAGATAGCTGATGTTGTGGCTGATGACAATCTTGTAGACGATGCTAATGGTGATGGTCCCCAAGTTGATGATGATGAAGGTGCCATTGAGGTATTTGAAGAATTGGACTTGGGTGATTCAGTTGTTGATGAAGACAATAATGAAAATGTGGCAAATGATATTATTGATTCAGAAAATGCACCTGCAGATCGTAGATGGAATTGCAATATGTTAAACCAAGTTCCAAGAAATCTAGCTCAAGTTCAGTCTGAACTGGAGGCTTTTTTTACTTTATTTGCCTGAATATCTCAATTGTACGGTTCTTCGCCATACTAATCGAAAAGTTGCAGATTTAGTACGAAACATGCAGAATCTCCCTAACTTCGCATCACTATTTGGTTATAATGAATTTATTGCTTGTCTCGCCATCCTTATTCGAAGTGGAAGTGATAGAGATCATTTCAATTCCGTTGATGACATTTGGTCAGCTGTTGATGGCAAACCTTTTTATCACACAGTTATATCCAGAAACAGGTTTAAATTCTTTATTCATTTTGATAACTACAGAACCCGTGCTGAGCGTGTTCAAGCTGATTGACTAGTTACCATCTCAGAGATATGGATGATGTTCAATGACAATCTGCAACGTTTTTATGTGCCTGGTGATACACTAATAGTTGATGAACAACTACTGGGGTATTGTGGACGTGTTCCTGGTAGATTATATTCCCGCGCCCAGAAAGTATGGTTTAAAAATTTTATGGCTGGCAGAAGCTGGCACAGATTTTGCACTCAACTCAATTATCTACACTGGATGAAGAGCGAACGAACGAACCTGTTCACAGAAACCTTGGTCAGGATATTGTCATGCAGCTTTCTCAGCCCTACTATGGAACACATCGTGATATCATTACCGATAACTTTTTTTCTTCCCATCAACTTGCTGTAAATCTTTTACAAAATGGACTCACACTACTTGGAACTATCCTTAAACAAAGGCGTGAAATTCCTGCCATACTATGTCAAAACCGTGAAATGCATTCTAGCTTCTTCTTATATGATCACTCCGCACAGTGTCCTATGCTCCCCATCGAAATCGCTTTGTTCTGCTAATCAGTTCTTCGCATGGACGTGATGTGATTGATCAAGATGACCCTGTGAAGCTTAGTCTTCACATATTGAAAATATTGTCTTATTGAAAAGTTTGAAATTATTGAATATTGAAATTTTTGAATTTCAATATTGAATTATTTCATATTGAAAATATTGAAAATATAGTCTTCCATTTTGATAATGGATTACAATCAAGGAAAGGGTGGTGTAGACCAAATGGACGAAAACGTTCAACAGCATTCTCCTGTGTAAGAAAAACAGTTCGCTGGCCATTGCTGGTTTTTTGTAACATGTTTAACATTGCCTGTAACAATGCATACATTCACATGAGACATGATGGATATCAACAAACCAAGAAAGCCTTTATGTGAGCCGTTTCAGTGCAAATGGCAACACCTTTTGCTACCAGGCTACAAGAAGTAAATCATGGTCTACATATACCTATCACACAGGCTGCAAAACTGTTTGGATTTTTGGCAGATGTTCAGGGCCAGGTACAAAATCCAAACAGATTGAGGCAGTGTAAAGTCTGTTCAAAGGTATCCCGTTTGTGTTGTGATAGGTGCCAGTTTTATCTGCCCTACACATAGGATAGTTGTAAAATCATCTGTGTGCCCAGATTGCTAGCGATGGAAGACAATATAATAGGTAATTAATTCACTTTCCAACACATTTAATGTTGCTAGACCTTTTCTTGTTTATTAACATTCATACATATTATACATTGTAACATTTTGTTACACGTTGGCCAACAAGGAGATTTTGATGGCCTTTATTCCTGTTTGTATAATAATATATTTTTCTATTGTGGAATAGAGACTTAACTTATTTATCTTCATGGATTTAGTATCAGAAATTCGTACATTATATATTTGGCAATTCACAGGACTTTGAATTTAATTTGTGACAAAATGTTACACATTGGCTCAATGAGGGTTAAGTACATCATTGAAATATATTTGTTTCATAAGGTACATCGGTCTTTGTATATAACAAATAATATGAAAAAAAAGTGTTAGACAAACAATTCAGTAATGTTTATAAACACTTAAATACCAATTTACCACAGAACACAAAATATCTCCAGTGTCGCTGAATGTTACCATACACTAAAAGATTTTTTTGATTATGTCAACTTAAACCAAATAATATAAACTATACATGGTGCCTGTGGAAACCTAATGCTGAAATTCCAGACTGCTTAGGTACAAAAAATGTACTTACATGTTGAGTAGATAGTACAATTGAACCAGTGTCTTTCTGAATGATTCTCAAAGGTGATAGCAGTATGAGTAGATAAAACAGCGGGCAATGTGAGCAGAAAAAAAAATTTTTTTTCAAAGACTAGAGCAAAAATTAAAAGACTTTCCATAACTTTCCAGACCAAATATTTTTTAAAGAAATTTTAAGAAAATTAAGACCCATGGGCACAATAATTTAGTATTTTTATTTAAAATATTTAGTACTTTTATTTAAATTACTTAGTACTTTTATTTAAATTATTTAGTACTTTTATTTAAATTATTTAGTACTTTTATTTAAATTATTTAGTACTTTTAATTAAATTATTTAATACTTTTATTTAAATTATTTAGTATTTTTATTTAAATTATGTTTATTATTTAAAATGACACCCTAGAATGTTTTTCTATTTACAGGTAAGATAAACAGAAAGGGATTACTTATATTTAAATAGTTAATAAGTATTTATTACTTAAATATAGGATACTAAATGGCTAGAAGCTAATGATTATTTTATTAGGTTTTACTGAATTATGAATAAATATAATGTCCTAAAACAATGTAAAATCAAACATAGAATTAAACTTATAGAAAATTAATAAATATTATAAAGTACTGTGAAAAAATGTAATATCCAACATTTGGATAGTAGTTATAGGCATTTTAAGCTATATAGAAAATAAGTAAGTGATCATATTAAATATTATTTTAATATTTCAATCAAATTATAATTATAAATGTCCTTGATTGTGGTTTATTTAAAATTCCATACTGGGGTGCACTTTACTTATTTAGGACATTTTTGGATGACCAGACTAGACAAATTATAATTTATAGATTATAAAAACTATAATTTATAATGTAATATTATATGTAATGTATTTATACACTGTAATGCTATGTATACTTTAGTAAGCAGACTTATAGAATAAACTATTAATAGAACAAAAAGTTAGTTATCTTAAAAGGGAATCTAAGTGTTATGTAGTACAAAATATAATAATGTTGTATTTTATTGCAGTCACATATATGTACTTTGACTTACATCTTTTATTAAACATGACATCTTAAGTTACAACATTTTATTATTTTACTTATATTTATATTATAAGTGACCTGAGCTGAGATAAACCAAATATTATTAGTATATATTTAAATACTTAATCAAAATATATTTGCTTAAATAGGCTACCAATTAGCTATGAGTTATTTTTTTAAATTATATTAATATAGAATGTAAGTCAAGCGTGGACAGTCAAATAATATTTCATTATATTTTAAATATTCAAATTAAAATAGGACATGTTTTCTTTAAAATTCTATTATTAGATGTGTTTAACCTACTAGTACTAGGCATTCCATTCCCAGGATGTAATGGGATGACATGGCCATAGGCACACAGTAGTTTCAATGGCATGTGATGAATTTTTATATATAAAATTGAAATATATTTTTACTTATTTGACCTTGCATTAATGAACATAACTAATTCAGACAAACAAACATGATCTGTGAATAAATATTATATACTGCTATAAAAATAATGGCAATAACTTATTATAGTAAAATGTAAGAAATAATTTAATTGTATATATTATTTTTAATTACATTGTCATTGAAAAAAGTTATTCAAATTTTTAAATAATAACAAATTTATAAACAAATGGTATATTTATTGGTTTTATTTTTTGTAATCAAACAGTATTTCATATCATCATGAGTTTAGACAAGACTAAGAGAACCAAAATAATTAATCTGTCTTGGCAAGCAACATTATTGGTTAAGTAGATATTATTCTTTAACTGAACGCTAGGGTCGGCAAATAAAATAATTTTTCAAATATATATGAAGCGAAATCAATGTTCATATTTAAACAATATAGTTATGTATATTGTTTTAAATTTAATTTAAGGAATACAGACAATGAAGTCTTGGTCAAAGAATATATAATATTGACAATATTTTGTATTTTTCAGTATTAATTTAATCTACAGAAAAATTAGTATTATTAAAATAATACCTAAGTCATTAGAGATTCTTCACATATTTTTCACATTTTTACTCTAAAATTTCACTATTATTTCGGTGTTAAAACTGCAAATATATATTACGCATGAAAAGTTGAGATAAACAAATTGCTTAGCGCGTGTATCGTAAACATAAACAAGATAAAAATAGAAGATAAAGCACAAGCTGCTGTAAAATAAATATATTTTTACATCAGCTTGTGCTTTATCTTCTATTTTTATTTTTATAAAATATGCTGCTTCAGGAAACCTACACCTATCTAATAAACAAAATAGTTTCGTTTTTGAAAATTTTCTTTTTGAAATATTAAGTTTAATGAGGAAAGGATCGGAGCAGCATTTCAAAAAGTTCAGTATCATATTCTAAGTTTTCAACATCCATGCAATGCAGAACATTTTGAAATTTTGCAAGATTATATTATGTACATAGATAAGAATGTATTTGTTTTTTTCAGTGATGTCGTTAATAATGGCTCTAAAAGGTTCTCTGGGAGTTACCTGGTTTTTGCAGATGATTTTCAGAGTGTTTTCAACACTAAAAAATTATATAATATTATCCATAAGACTTGTCTGTCGAAAATAATTACGTTGCCAAGGATCGAATCATAATTGTCCTTAAACGATCATATAATACTCCTTGTTGTGAACAAAACACAATCCCAATTCGTATGATTGAGTAACTAATCGCCCTTATCATTATTCTCTGATTTACTCAATTATAAACATTGACCAAACAGTTACATATTTTGAATGAATTGGATTATCAAATGGGATAGGGGCCTATAGTACGATAAGAACACAGTGGGCTTAACTCCCTTTTTCTATTTTGATGGAGAAGCCATAGAAGTTGACAAACTCTTTTCTGACCAAAGTTTTTATTGCTGATTATTACAGGCAATAATGTATTCTACCGTCATGAAAATTTTGGAACTTAAAGAAACTTTCGTAAGTCACTTTAATATTAAAAAAACAATTTGGTGTCATAACACGTAAAATTTGGTTATAAAAAAATTCAAAGCCCTTTTTCTCGAATCCTTGCATTTCGTACACGATTAAATCATTTTCTTTTTCAGATTTCAGACTTTTGACTAGCCATGATTTTTAAACGAAATGTTTTCTTTCTGTTTAACATGTATATATAGCTACATATCTCCAAAAAACAAATATTTACCTAAGCCAGGTGTTCTTATTGTACTATCCTAAATATTCAACCATAAAACTCTTAAAACTTCAGCCAAAGTGGATAAAGTCCTTATAATCTCAGTTTTTTAAATATTCACAATAGCATAATCTAATTTTACGATGCAATGCAGTTTTGAATGCCTTTAATCAAACATATTTAATCTTTACGTTCAGTACATCGTGGCTTTTAAATTTAAGGTACATATAATTTTAATTAATGAATAGATGTTGTTCATAGAAATATTTATTAAAGCAATAAATAAATGTAAATCATATGAATATTCATTTAATCAATGAATAAGTGTAGTTCATAAAAATATTCATTATAAGGCTATCGTTTAACTATCGTGTAAATTATTAAAAAAATTAATAATAATTTTTAATAGTATTTTCCTAAAATTGAAAAATAAATTTGAATGATCAATAAATTTCAATTTACATTTTAAACATGGACTGGGGACGCCCAATAGGTACAATTACATATTGTTGCATACATCTTTGAAAATTATCCGATTCGAAAAAAAATTTCAATGCAGCTTACGTAAATAAATAATTATTGAAAACCGAATGGACACAAAGAAACCCACGTAGCACTATATTTTGGGAAAAAATCGCTTTGAAAATTATCCTATAGTAATGAACTCATGTAATCACCGCCGCTCTCATTTACATTATACAATTTACCACTTTATTTCTCAAAATAGAAATAGACTTTTGCAGTTAAATTTTCAGATATTGCAGGAATTCGGGTCTTGTTTTCGTCTAGTGACGTATTATATAAACCATACATGTTATGAATTATGACCTGTTGCGATTCTGTGATAATTTTGGAATTAATTTTTAAGTATATTTGATAAATTAGAACAATCATTTGATAAAATTATATATTATTCGTATAATAATAAATATATCAATGCGGAACAATCGTTATAATTGCAAATATATATATATATATATATATATTTTATAACGAAACATATCAGTAGAGTATATAAAATATCTATTTAAATGAAAGTTAAATAGAAATACTTTGTTGTATACAGTTTCAGATGAAATTTTACTTTACCTAACTTAAACATTTAATTTGTAAAAATAATTATCATTATCCTAACTGAATGAGTTAATAATTGTGTCCCATCAGGTACAAAGTTGTCTTAAATAAACCAACATTGTTTGATACTTTTTCATAAAGATAACTTATAGGTGACTAAGGAGTATTTCATAAAAAAATGTCGATACCATATTTATATCATATAATTACATAGTTCGATATATAAATCATTTTGTATTTTACTTAGTGTTTCAATTCTTTCAATAAAATTTTTTCTGTATGTTTTCTGTATTTCCTCCGTCATTTCCTCCATTGATTTTATTGATGTTTCCTCCAGTGTTGATTGATATCCGTGCAAAATATGGAAATTTCGAGTAAAAATTTCAAAGATATTTGTGCAAAAAGTATTCCCATATTCTTTTAGTTTAGTAGTGCGTGGTAGTTAGTTTGTAGAGGAATGTTTTTGTAGGAGTAACAACTCTTTCGCGTTTAATGATAGAAGAGTCGACAGTAACAGTAAATCTTTGGTCAAAACATGCTTTCGTACTTTATGTACACGTAGTAAGTGTAAAGGAATTTTAACAATAGCCCTGTTGCAAATAGGAAAGTTATTCTTCATGATTAAAACTTTAACAGACATAATATGTTATATTTATCAACTCTTAAGTTGGGCGTATTTATATGTGTATGTATTTGAATCATTATCTTTTTTATGATTTATCCAATCTAAAATATAATTTTATAATATATACAATGTATATACTTAACATACATCATAGGAATATGGAATAAAAATACATCATTTTAGGTGTTTTTTTAGAGAGTTCGTTTAGTTCTATATAGTCTTAAATATTTTTATTTGATTATATAAGTGTATTTTTACCTAATTATTTTGCAATTTAATCATTACGTTCGTTTTTATATTTAATTTCATTGCGCCACTTGGTCAATGCATTCACATTATATTAAACATTTTCTTATATTTTAGACCAATTTGATCTTGTTTTTGGTATTTAAATTTTTTTGTAATACAATTTGGTTATACAAAAAGCAAGATTTCAATAATATTGAACAATTGTATTTTAAAATGTCGTTCCACACAATAAATATTTATGAAAAGTGTTTATTTAAAAAAAAAAAATAATCATTCGTAAAATTTATATTTTTTAAATTGGTGGTCTTTTGCCATGTCCTTTTCTTATTAGCTTTAATATTGTCTTAATTATTTCCTATTGGTCATATAATTATGATAATTTTACGAGAATACAATTATATAAGAGTGTTCTCACAAAATTATCATGAAATTAAATTATTGTGTCCTACTCATTTATTTATACTGTGGTGATTTTTCCCCAAACGGATCAATATCAATAAAGATAGAAGCAAAAATAAATTTGCCTAAATTTGCTGCCCTAGTCGACTGTTTTTGAAATAGAATTTGATATTATTAACTGTTCTAGTAGATCCAATATCAGGTTACGTGTACGCGGCCAAAAATTGCCCTTGATATTTAATAGTTAGCAGCATCAATACCTTAACTTCGATTACAACCTAAATATAAAATTCAAACTCAACGGCATCGATTTACTTAGAAAAGACTATAATGTTGTTATAATCGGTACAGGAAATCATAAAAAATTACAAAATAAAATTTTCGGGGTTAAGGGGGATAGGGAAGATGAGGGTAGAGAAGGTGGGGGAGGGGGTAGGGAGTGGTAGGGTGAGTAGGGTAAACTTCAAATGATTAAAAAATGTTGGAACAATTCACATAGGAAAATCTTCAATTTATTGTTACAACAATTACACTAGGTTTAGTATAACAATGGAGACAAAAATCATGGAAATGTTTGGTGGCTCCTTGCAAAAGGAGCTAGTGATGGTTTGGTTTGATTTGGTTCCGGCGGGATCCTCTTCATAGGAGCCGAAGCCCCCTCAGATACGAGGTAACCGCTATGGGGTCCTCCACCAATACGGCCAACGGAGCCTCCACATCCCGAACACTCGCAGCCGCAGGCCAAGGTGCGCCGGACACTCCTGAAGCCAATGCTCCAGAGTCTCCTACTCTTCCTCACAATGAGGACATGTAGGAGGCCCCCAGCGTCCATGCGAACTCGGTTCGCTGCAAGCACAGGGGCAGAAGTGACAGTGGGAACTCAAGGCGTCGTTGGGCTAACAACCCATTACTGTCGCTGTTTCATTAGCCATCTTGTGAAAGCTACTGCGGACTTCAAAGCGGTGACGAACCACGTGCTCTGAGAGTATCCTGCGAGGGTTCGAGCCCGTGAGCCTCAGAGATTTCTCCAGTGCTGTGTTTGTTTCACGACAGTATGGAACGAAGGGAAGCCAGCCTACAAGCGAATGGCATCGACTGGAGTGCTCAAGAGGGGAGTCTGGTACACCCACCGAAGCAGTTGACCGGTTCCATCCCCACTCCCGGTAACTTAGCGCCCCCAGGACGCGGCTTCCCCTCACAATCTTTATAGCCATCCTATCCGCCTGAGGGCAGAAGGTTAGCATCCGGTCGTACATCACGCCTAAGAAAACAGGATTAGGATTAAACCTTAGACTATGGTCCTCAACTTCAACTCTAGGAATTCACCTACTCTCGTGGTTGCCAGGGCTAAAGAAACTTATCTCGCACTTATTCAGATTGAGAGTCAGCCTCTTCTCTCGACTCCACCTCAAGACTTTCCGCACACCAATCTCAACCTGAGTAACCGCGACCTCCTTACGGTTGTCGGAGGACCAAACCGCCAAGTTATCCGCATAAAGGCTGACGCTCGGCGACTACGGAATGCGTGCGCGAAGTCCCGAAGTAGAGAAGAGAAACAACAGGGGTGAAGGGACGGAACCCTGCGGAAGTCCCTCAAGAAACAATTGTGTTCCACTCTCGTTCCTATTGAGACTCATTCTAGCCAGCCTTTTGGTGAGGAAGTCCCTAATCCACTTAACAAAGGGAAAAGGAACTGCCGATCTCAACAAGGTGCCAAGTAGATCCGTCCGCCAAACTGTGTCATAGGTTTTTGAGAAATCCACTAGTGCCAAAACACATTCACGTTCCTCACGAGAACTCACGTCCTTCATCTACCAGCACCCTGTTCACCTCCTTGAGCGAAGGGCCCTTCTATCTGAAAGAACGGAACACCCCCCACGCACGGTAGGAACCGGAGTGTCTTTCCAAGTACTCGACGAACTCTCTCCAACAGTTTTGCTTGGACTCAACCCTTTTGTTCGCTATGTCTCTGCTTAGCTGTAGGCAGTTGCGTTCCTTGGTGGAATCAAGAAACTCTCTAGTTAAGATCCTGATCTGGGTCCTAGCTACACCCTGAATCGCCTCTAAGAGAAAGCAAGCCCTCTCCTTCAAAACGACCGCTGATTCTGGTCCTGAAACTCAGCGCACTTTGTATCCAATGCATCGCTATAGGATGCACAGTTTGCCCTGTTCCAATTCCATTTTAGCCTTGGTTTCCTCTCAGACAGGATATTGACCTCCAGGTCAACCTCGCTGAGTATTGGATGATGATCCAACCCTAGGACATCCAAGCAGCACCACTCCACCTCTCCCAGGCGGGCAGTGTGTATCACCAAAATATCCGGTGTACTCAATCCGCT
>JAUZND010016529.1:0-27014 GCA_034780555.1 Coelogynopora nodosa | reverse complement strand
AGGGAGACTAGGGTACCTGATGAGAGCTGAATAGCTCGAAACCAGTAGTGCTCTGTCTCTCTGCTGTTTGTACAGGCCCTACGCTTAGTGCTTACTTATTAATATGTGGGGCACATTTGGAAATATTATGGAATATTTGGGTCCCCTACAAAAAATTGTAGGAATCCACGGCACTCCCATGCCCCTCCGGCTCCGACGTCTCTGCCTCTACAATTGAGATTTAAGAATTCCTGTCTAAATTGAGAAAATGGGGAGAAGGGGGTAGAATATACAAAATAGGGGTAGGTAGTAAAATATATATATATACAAAAAAATTAAATGCTGACAGCGGAGTAAAGAAAACGGGAGCAGAAGAGAAAAGAAAAAATGCGAAAGTGGAAAAAAAGACAGAGAGGGGATAAGAAAATAAAGGGTAGTGTGGAAGAAAAAAGAGTGGTAGAAAAAACTTAAGAAAAGGTGGGAAGAGAAAAGAAAAATGAGAAAAGGTAAAATCATGGAGGAGTTAAAAAAATAGGGTAGTGGGACAAAAAAGTTAAGGGGTAGAAAAAAAGGGGCTGGGGACAAAAAAATTATAATTATTCTTACCTTCTAAAAAAGAATCTTCAAAATAATTCATGTACATTTGAACCTTTTCATAAACGTTATATAATTTAATTAGGTTATATAAATACACCATATAGGCATTTCTAGGAACCAATTTTAAATGCCTAAATTCACTAAACAAAGCCACCATTCTTAATGAATCAATTTAACATTGATGATCATGAATCCCTGTGTTTCTAATCCGCTTTTAAATATCGTCATTTATAATATTTCAGAATGGGCATTAGATGTTTAAATTAGTTTGTTTCGTTTGTTTTGTTTGTACATGTAACATTACATGTTACTTTATATTTTCCTTCAACAAACAAAGGGGACAAAATAATGTAGAATTTATGAATATTTATAATTTTATCATTCGTTTTTAGTATTGAATATTTTCTAATCTACATTTTACCTAATCTAGTGCAATACCTTTTATCCTTTTCAATATCATCATTGAACAATTTTTACAATATTTATTATGTACTTCCATATCAAGTCTAATCTGTATTATCAATGTTAGTGGAGGTCTTGCGAGTTAACTTATGCGAGTAATCCTTTTCTGATTCTTTCAAAAGGAGTATAGCATGTCACAGTTTATTACCATTTAGAATAAAATTAAATAAGTGACTTCTTTTGTTATATAATTGCCTATAGGATAACATATACTTCTTTCAACGTTAATATTAAGTTTCCGTGACATTTTTTGGGACATATTATGTGTGTATTGTCGATTGCACTTTGAACGTACTTTGTATAAATGGGTGGATAAATATATATTATTATTATTATTAAAAATAAACACAAAACGTAATAAAAATAGTATTATGAATGAAATGGTACACAAATTTGACATAAAAGTACAATATATCAGTTTTGAAAAAAAATTGAGTTTATCAGCAGTTTACCACAACTTTCATAAGAATCCAGTATAGTTATTCAGTTATATAAGATAAATCAATAAAGAAAGTATGATAGATAACGGAATATTGTATGAATAGTAACAAAACAACCGGTTTTGAGATAATAGTCAATAGATTAAATATATTCTACTACAGACAATTGTGAAGGTGATTAGTAATCAGAAAAGTCCCCAATGAAACCCAATTATAAAACTGTCTAAGTTATTAAAATTGACATTCTAAATTGAATATTTTTTATCAGAAAGTCGTCCACAATATTTTAAAATAAATAATTAGGTTTTGTTATAAATTTTTTAATGAAATTATCATATTATAAAAAATTATAAAAATACAAATTACTGTAGGCAAGTATAAAACTATATTAGTATACAGATCTTCAGTTAGTTATAACAGTTTTACAAATTGGAAAATTGAGCAGATATCAGTAAACGTCACGGTCACGTGGACGTAGGTATCAAACAAATGTGAAGTTCAAGTAGACTACAATACATAGGCAGTTTCATGAGCATAGTTAGTACAAAAGTACATACATACCTACAGAAGATAAACAATGTAGAGGCCGACACGATGTTCCGCAAACAGTTAAATACATACTTTTCAATAAGCCTGTTTACGCACTGAGCACGAGGCGACCCGGCGAATCTGAAGTTGAAATTATTCATCTTTTTCTGTGACGCCGAGCGATGAAATACATACTTCACTGCAAATAGGCTATAGATGATGTAGAAGCATTAAAATATTATGCGTCACGTCGCGCTTGGTGGGAATAGGACTTGAGAATGTACAATATTTGTTTTGCAGTCTGGAATAAGTTGATAAATTGATTCACTAAGTGGATAGAGTAGCTTAGGGTTTATGTAATGTGATTATAGTCATATGTTATTTATGTTTATGTTAATAACTTTGAAAGTGAAAATGTTTATGTATGTAGGAATGTATAACAAATATATTTTATCAAAATAATATATAACAATTTTACCTATGATTGATATATGTATATGTTTCCCTGCATAATAGTTATTCTTATCTTGTGTCGTCACTCAAAAACATAACATTATGTAAACATTATAAATAATTTACCATAATAATTTTTACGCATGAATTTTTGCTATGAATATTTTTAAATTGTAATGTTATATATATTTAATAAGATTGCTCCATTTTCTGGAATACAATTTTGCAAAATTGTTCAATAATTGTATAGTAGTCAAGTGGGAAACATTTTGTGGATTTGAATCTATAACTGTTGTGACAATTCATTGGATTATTTGGACAATTGTCCAATTTTCGTGACCAAATTAAAAAACAGGGTCGTCAATTTTTTTAAGGTATAGGTACGCTCACACCCAATGCACCCAATGCACCGCCACTTCATTAAGCCCTGGAAATAACAAACAATACATAACTTACTAACATTTAACTTCATAAAGTACTAAAGACCGCTTTCGATCTTACTGAAAACTTTCAAAAGTACATATATGTTCATTAAAAAGTTACCTGATACTAGTTTAAATAACACGGTCATCTTTAATTGAAATTGCATAATCGAACATTCTGTTACATGTTTTCTCAAAGATTTCGTATCAAATGTCCTTAAATTGAAATTGAAATATTCATTACAACTATTTTTATTATATATATATAAAATAAAAATTAATACATTTGATAAACATTTACTGATTCAAACTATTATGTATTACAGTATAATAATGATTTCAAATCATCAAGATTGTCAAGTCTGATAAGGCTAAACATTTATTCATTTTAATCAATTTAAACGAAATAACTGCCGAAACCGTAACTAATTTAACTAATATTAATTACTTCACTCTTGACATGTAAACTTAGCAAAAATAAAAGCCTGAAAATGCACTCAACAACACTCAAAACGCACAAATTATTTTAAAAGTAGATATCTGTTAGCCGTCGTCGTCCTATAGAGGAATAAAAATATTGACAGGATAAACAAAATTGCCTAATAAATAAGTCATTAGTATTCAAATTCAATTGGTTAATTAACAAAACTTTCGTCGAAATTATGATATAAAAAGAATTAATATTATTTTGTACCTTAAACAATATTATACTTCGATACACAATAATCATTTAACTTAGCATCAGTGCAAAATTAGCATTTGATGGAAACATTCTGAAAGAGAATGAAATTTATACCTAACGAATCATCAATATTTTGCTTACAAAAAATTATACATAGTTCGAATAACTCACAACGCGTAAGGTGGCTTTTCTTTACTTCTATTATGATTGTAGGTCTCACACTGAGCATCTATAATTCTATCTCTCAGTACAATAAACATTTTACCACTTATCAGGAGACACAAAACGACATTTATAATGGTTCATTTCCGGATATTACTGTGTGTCAAGAAAACATGTATGCCCGACAGGATATACGGCAGTTCATGATGATAAACAATATTACCGATACCACATTATATTACCCATGGATGGGAAATGAAGAGTTCATGAGATTAATTAGAACGATTCCTGCCAAAACTTCAATTAATAAAATTGCACTCATTCACTCTAATTCCCACTACTATTGGATCTCCTATCTATCAAATAACATATATCATAGAACTCTAACTCATTTTTCGGTAAAGATTATGTCTAGTACACAACTTGAAGAAAGTATGGTTTTGGAAGCCGTCCCAGATGAAGAGAGTTTTCTATGTGTTACTATTCAATTGAAACCAAAGCTGTTGCATACGTATGATTACTTTATGTTAATTCTTGAAGGTAATACTCGCAAATCATTTCGAGTTATTTTAACGGATGAAAATACACCCATCACGAAATATAATCAATTTTTTCTAGTTAATATTAACCCTGGTGAAGTTGCTACCATTCGATATAGTAAGAAAATTACCAAAATGTCTGAAGTTGCCAAGGCAGTTCCAAAAGCTTGCCAACACCCATGGGAGACACTTTCAATACATGGCCATTTGTATAACTACACTCAAGGTGGATGCGTATTATTTAAAAATTCGGAAATATTACGTCCTTGTAACTGTTCTATGACAGGAGACGTTCTCAATTTCATTCGAAATCCATGCATTGACAATTGCATTGATCAATTCAATTTTAACATCCAAGATGCGACAGATCAGTGCCTACCTCTTTGTTCCACGTTCGATACGGTCATAGAGAAGAACTCAATTGAGTTTGAAGACAACACTTACATGTACTATAGATCTAAATTAAAAATTGTGATGGTCAATCCTGTCCGCGTACTTGAGGAAGTCAATATTTATTCATTACAGCAACTTTTAAGTGAAATCGGAGGCTTGTCCGGACTATTCATAGGATTCAGCCTGGTCTTCGTACTTGAAATCTTTCAAGTTATTATTGTTTTTGACGAATGTTCGGAATACTTGACACACAAAATTGTGCTCCATAGGCATAAGAAACAGATGATGCTCAGCAAGAAAACTAATTCAATTTCGACTTTAATTGGTGAGAATAGATGATAATTAATTTATAATTTGTTATAATTTCCTAATTTAAATTTATTTTAAAATGTTGTCAATAAAAATATGCAATACATAGTATATTTTTTATATAACCTATAATGTCAGAACTTTAATGATAAAGATATTAATTGATATTAAAACCGTTTCACAATTATAGTTTTATATCAAATAAATAAAGCGATATATTTAATATTATAATCATTATCATTTTGTTAAAGAGATTTTAAAAATATAAAAACTATTGAATAGTGAAAGGGGTCAATAGTTATATATATATTTAAATATACATTAAAATAAATATTTAAATATAATTAAATATGATACTTTAGAAAATCATTATTTGATTTAATTAATAAAAGTAATTAATACAATTATATCATACACCAATTTAAATCAATGTTATCCAAAGATACGCTCTAGAATATGTGATTGTATACAACTGGAGAAATGGTGCACAATTTGGTGCAATATAATATGTGATTTTATACAACTGCAGAAATGGTGCACAATTTGGTGCAATAGAATATGGTATTGTATAAAATTAGTGAAATGGTGCACAATTTAGTGCAATAGAAAATGGGATTGTATACAATTGGTGAAATGGTGCACAATTTGGTGCAATAGAATATGTGATTGTATACAACTGCAGAAATGGTGCACAATTTGGTGCAATCGTGCGTATAAATACACCAACATAAACACTTGACTCAAAATTGAAATAGCTACTTTAATAAATTTAATTTTTTTTTGTTTCAGATGTAATATTAAGATTGTAAGATCAAGCTTTAATAAGGATTGCTATTATTTTAAAATGATATAATGTAATCGGAATAAAAAATAACCCAATAACAATAGCTGTTAAATAATAGAATAAACATTTATACTTTTACTACGGATAACTATTAGTAGTATATAAAATGTTCTATATTACTGACACAATATAATATCTGGATACTATATAATATCTTATTATTTTTGTTAATTATTTATTTTTTAGACTCATCTATAACGAATAAAAAGAACAATGACGACTTTGACGATGTGGTATATTCGACTTCGTACTATTCAACATATTTATAACCTTTTCTGTCGATATATAAGTATTAATAAAAGAGTTATAAAATAGTAAAATGTGGGCTTTTTAACAGTTTGAAAATGCTGATTTATTTAATACTGTAGCTTATTTTTTATATTGTAATACATAATAATTCTTCAAGCGGTGATACAAAAAAGTATTGTACAATTATCTATACTAGCCTATACAAAGTGAACATTTGTAATCAAAATCTTTCAAATTAAAGAGAAAAGTTTCCGATTTCTTTCTCCGAGGCTTACATAAGCTGTTTAATGTATTTCCAGATGCACTTTTATTAACTTTCTTTTAGAACTGTAATTATATACATTTAGATGGTTCTGTTGAGTTTTTTGGAGTTGTTTGTTTAGATTTAGTTTTTTACCACTCTATATTTAAAAAATTGTTTACATTGTTAATTTTTTGTTCAATATGACGATAGTTAAACTGGTTAATCTACCTCTCCTCCAAATATTAGATTAGTAACAAAATCTATTCAATGAGCGTTATCGATGTAAAATGCAATATTAATCAATTATAGATAAATTGAAGGATCGTTAAATGCAAAAGTGCATCGCAAATATTTGAATCGATTTAAAGAGGAGTGAATATTTACATTATATATTTTAATTTCTGAAATATATCTGATCTAATGGATTCGAAATACTAATTTCAATTTTTCAAATTCACAGTTAACAGAATTTTATTTTTTGATAAAATATATTGAACTCTTTACGGGGTGTGACAAATATAATGTATTCCGTGGACTTTTGGGTGGAGGAGGGCGGGGTATACACCCCACGGACTTCACATTTCCAGAAAATGATCTATGTCACTCAAATTGAAAATAAAAATAGATTTTGATTCTGTTATTGTCGGTGTGTTTGATCTTTTGATGAGGTCAGAGGTCGGCACTTGTAAATCCAAGAAGGAAAAATTAGTTTTGGCATCAAATTTCAGTTTGATACAGATAAAATATGATTTATTACATTTCTGGAAGGTTTGAAGCGATCTGATAATCATAACACTGTATCCTTGATGAATCAATTGTTCTAAAACTAACGGAATAATTTTATATATCCTTTTAGAGCTATGTGGAAAACTACAGATCGATTTATGCATATATGTTACTATACATTGTATATCATGTAATGCATATTTATTTACATATATGGTTCTCTTTTTGTTGCTCTATTCTACTGTTATCAAATGCATTTGATAATGCAAAATCAATAAGCAAGTAAGTAAATAATTGCACCAAATATAGAATAAACAAACAAGTGTAACTAAAGGGTCGCCAAAGTACCCCCAGTCCTAAATATTAAGAAAAATTGCATTACATATTTTTTTTATTTACAGACGGTAACGATGTAAGTCTTTATATTTTTACAGACGATAACGATGTAAGTGCTAAATGTACATGCCGCAGGTGATAGAAATAATCAAAGATTTTATTTTCGATTTTATTAATATTTACGACTGGGGGTACGGACTTATGGGGCCCCCCCTCCACTGTATATCTATGTATTTTAAGGTAATTCAACACTAATAACTTATTTTTTAATGTGTTACTTGATCTGGCCTGGTGTCAACCAGGTAATAATATCGACTTTTGAAAAATGTGTTTCTGGTATATCAATCAATCTGAAACTTGACAAAATATATACATTATTTTATGACCTTGAACATTTTCTCCTGGATCTGCTGGAGGACATGATTGAAATTTCAAATATTTAAAGTATTTGGTGGATACTTGTCT
Organism: Coelogynopora nodosa; assembly: GCA_034780555.1. Taxonomy (NCBI): domain Eukaryota; kingdom Metazoa; phylum Platyhelminthes; order Proseriata; family Coelogynoporidae; genus Coelogynopora; species Coelogynopora nodosa. The sequence goes on along the minus strand of JAUZND010016529.1, from coordinate 19,184 downwards.
TACAACAGAAAATACCTACATTTAAATCAAGATTTTTATCATTGTCCAAATCAGGTATGTCTATTTCTTATATATAGTTATGCATATTTTTCTTAAATATTATTTTTTTCTTAATAGAAGCTTTTTTCATTAAATATTTTTTATAATTCAATTTTAATTGGCTGTTGCAAACAGTTCAGACTATAAAAAATCCTGAATATAATTTTTCTTTCCACAAAATAAATCTACAATATGTATATGTATTAAAAATACACAGATCAGATAAACACATATCAGTATAAAAAAATAAAAAGGGAAAAAATTATAATTATTGGAAAAAGTGGACCAAAAAGGCCATTCATGATACCAATTGTTTTGTAAAAAAAGTTTGTCAATATGTTCGCAAGAAAAAAAATGTCGAGCTCCAAATTTCTACTTTATCGTTTTCAAAATTTTAAACAGCTGTGCTATGTTTTTGGCGATTGTGTGTCCCTAAAGTCTGTAAAGAGTTAAACAAACATTTCAAATAATAATATTTTTAATACGCGAATGCTTAATAATAAAAGCTTTTTAATGACAGAAATATTTTTATAATATTGTATTGCTATTTTTAAAAAGTTATCATCATCATTTACTCTAGCTCCAAAAATAGTTAAAATATTCGGACATAAACAAACATGACGTTTACATCCGGTCGTGATATTAATCTACATTTTCTTATTTTATTATTAAAAATAAAAAGAAAAATTTGCAAAAATATAAATTTTCGACCTCATCGGCAATGAAAGTCCACATTTCATATAATAAATTGCTAAAGTTGTTATTTAAAATTATAAATTACTCTTTATAAACATATTATTCCTGTTAAAAAGTCACTTTAAAAATGTAGGCTCCAAACCTATAAAAATGTATTGCTAGTGGAATGCCACTGATTCATAATATATTTTGTAGGTGCCTAATACTCTCAATAAACAAGTCACACTGGTGGAATGCTATATTTAAACAATTTAGGCGTCTACTCCTAACATTTTTATAGGCTTTATATTGTATTTATATTTTAACGTTTTTAAATTTAAGCAGACCAAAATAATGTAACCTCAGAGGCGGATCCAGGTTTTGAAACTAGTAATGCGTGTCGCGGGTAGCGTGTAAGTTTTATAAAAAAGAATATTTTGCTGAACAAATAACATTGTCATACTGATATTGTTATTGTTATAGATTTTGTTTCTGGGATGTTTACTATATAATAGATGCACAGAAAGAATACAATATTTCTTTTGCACCTGTACATCGGGTGAAATTTTATCGGAACAGTTACAGGCATTAAAACGTAAAATAGGAATTGATGTCACTAAAATACGCAGTCATTGTTATGATGATGCCGGTGACATGGCCAGCAAGGTGCCACAATCCAAAAAAACACTTCAAAACTTTTTTGTTTTAATTCATTGCATGTCAGTTAAATTGAATATATGGAGTTGTTCCATTTATGCCATCCGTTCGAAACATGAACACTAATGTCGATTAGATTATTCTTTTAAATGTCTCCTATAAAAGAACTTGCACTTAATCATAATGCAGAACAATTGGATGATGTTGTAAAGATGAACGCTAAGTGACTATATGCAAGACACGATGGGGTGGAAGTCATAATGCTTTTTGTAATACATAATACAAGTGTAACGACACTGGACGAATATTCACTACCCACAGAAATGCTTTGCATACCCCAAATATTAGTACCTACATCCCTCCAGCAGCGTTCCTTGGATGTAGACAAAGCACTTTTCTGATATTATCTGAAATCCTAGAAAATGTGGATGATCACAACTACTCATGGTTTGAGAAAGCAATCGAATACGCCATCGTCCATCATCGAAGCCGTGAGGTTATGTGATTCAAAAACTTTTATACAAATATTTTTCTTATTTTGAAGATTTCGACAACATTCCTAATAATAAGTTGTGAATAAGAGCGTAGTATGACTAGCTTCCTCGGCTTTGATGTTCATCTGTAGAGACATTTATGTGGTTATTTGATTATATGATTCGACTGTCTGTAAAATTCGGTGAAAATTAATAAATTCCCCCATTATTCCCTACATATAACAAATCATGATTTATTAAAATAAGTAAGCACTAAGCGCAGAGCCTGTACAAACAGCGGAGATACAGATCACTATCGGTTTCGAGCTATTCAGCTCTTATCAGGTACCCTAGGCTCCCTACTGATGACTGGATTGGAAGTAATACTTATTAAAACCCCAAACAAATTGTCAGAAAAAAACAGTTGAATAGTATAACATCTCTAGTATGACATTTCAATTATAAATATGCGGTTAATTTTAAATGATTTAAATGCACCGATGTTTCTTTATTTGAACATGTACAGACTATACAATATGTAGATAAAAAAAACATTAGTATTTCTGTTTTGTTTTAACTTATTTAGCTTAATATCGAAATTAGGAAATTTTCAAAATATTTTTCTATCGAAACAGTTTATTCAATTCGCTGTTACTGAGTTGGTGAGATCAATGAGATTGAATGCTCTGAGGATCACTATCGATCTATTAATATCAAACAAGAACGCTATAGTGCAGCATTGGCTATTGGTTATCCGAATTATTATCCAAGATATATTACAACTATAGTTATAGTTTTATAACTAATGTCGTTGGTAACGTGAAACTGTTTTATGATATTGTTTAGGTTAATATATATATATACTCTATGAGTTTTCATAGTGTTCTTATTTTATTCTTACTTTATATAATTATGCAACTTCACTGGAAAACTAAAACAAATAACAAAATTTTCTTAATCTTAAAAAGCATTGAGTAGTTTTTGATGTGTTTAGTAAATGCCAAAATGTGAAGGCTTAATGTAAAGATTGATATTAAACCTTGTTATTGTAACTTTGAGTTGAAACCTAAAAAACTCTTTTCGATATTGATGATGAATTGAATGTGTTAATTTATATTAGTTAAGTTTGGTTATTTGGGCTGTCTATATGTAATTGTCCCTGAATATGTTATTATACCTATCACTTGTATAATTGCGATTTACTTTAGTTTGGAACGCTCTTTAAGTGGTTCGTGTTTTTGTATCATCCATAAAAATAATGCAGAATATAGCATCCATTTGGGTACGGATATCAATTCCCTTGATTTGAAGGTATGTTACGTTGTTGTGGGTAATGTGGTGGCCGGAAAGAATGTTATATAAATATTTTAAATAGAATGAAACGAGCATAGCAAAGAATGCGCATTTATAATTAAGGTTAAAAAATATGTGACCACCAGAATTTAAAAAAATAGTACTAATATTTAAGTAGAAATTATAAGTCATTGATATAATTTGAATATGTGATTAAATACAATAATTAATTTGGTAAATTTTTTGTATCAGCATTATAATTAAAATTATACATAAGCAACTCCACGTTATATCACGGCTTATAAATCCAATAAAAAAACTTCAACAAAAATAAATATTCGAACTAGTTTTCCAAATGGATTTTATTTTGGTTGTAACTTAAATCCGAAGGAAAAACCGGACGACAAATCCGATGGAAATTAACCTATTTTTCCAGGTCATCAATGCAGAAGTATCTAAAATAAACAAAATGGATTTTAAAATAATCAAATTAATTAATAAAAACAAATGTAAGGGATTTTAGAAATATCGATAAAAATTGTCAAAATATGTATACATTTAAATTAATTCTAAAATATACTAATAAATTAATTATAACTAATTTTAAGTTATTATTATATTCTTTAAATTAAAATTGTTAGTTTATCTTTGTTACTTGTTTTAATGCAGACCTTAAAAACTAGTTATTTTTTCCTCCAGTTTTTCCTCCTGTTTTTTCCTCCGGATTTAAGTCACAACCTTTTATTTTCTATTTGAATGTGTATATTTTTAAGATTAGTGTATTTTAATTAATATTTAATGTATCCAAATAATTGTAGTAATAATTTTAAAAGTTTCATGAAAAACTATTGCAAATTTGCGTTTTTTAACATTTGTATTTACTTATGTTATATATTGTATATATATATAATAAATATGACCTCAGGATAAGTTCATCTGGAAGTAAACTTTGTTTGTTAAGACAAATGAAATTAAAAAGTGATTAATTAATGTGACATGAAAATTATTATTCTATATTTAGTACATAATAAATCACTATTATATAAATAATAACATGATAACATGATAAGTACATGAACATTATTTATTTAATACACGAAAACCTCTCTTTTAATAAAATAAATAGTGATAAAATTAGCAAACAAGAAGAAGACCTCTAATATGGTCTTTAATGAGCCGATTTTGGTTGCCAAGTGAGAAAATATAATATTAAATACTGCCTAGAGACAGTGAGCAGATAGATCAGGTGGAGGAGTTAAATTTCCAAGGATTTGTGAAAATGGCCAGTGGAGAATGCAACAGTGAGATAAATAGACGTGTCTATCTAGCAACAGAATAAGCAGATATAAGTTGGATGTCCTCTGGAGGTCACGACAAATAATGAAAGCCCTGAAAGTGCAACTGCTGAAGATGCTTTTCTGCTCGATCTTAATGTGGTGCTGGAGTTGAATGTTTGAAGTCATTTGGAGGGAGCACCGAACAAACGAGTCAGTCTTGTATGAGGTGGGAACTGAAAGGCAACTGATAACAAAGGAACGTTGCTAAGTTATAACCTCCAGTACTTTGGACACATTGTAAGGGGAAGTTCGTAAGAGTTATTGTTGTCAATAATATTATAAGGAATAATGGCCGGCACAAGAAATTAAGATGCTGGGTACATTACGTGATGGAGTGAGGTGGCAAGCGCAAAACCTATATTGAGCTGAATGCGTTGGCATAAGACCGAAAAAGGATTCATAAGGTAGTCGTAGGAATTTTCATAATTGGCCGTCGAACTTTTACAGTGAAGATAGCACTTAAAGAATAAGAAGACACGAAAGCATAATTGTTCATTTTACATTGACGAAAAATTGTGTTTAAAATTACTAATTAGCATTAAATAATTTTTCATCTTTTTTTAAATGTACCTACATATATGATACTTAATTATTTTGATATTTTATGTATGTATGGCTAGTGCCAAGTCAAATAAATGTAATTTTTGTTAATATTTTAGAAGTTTAATGCAATTTTACTCTAAATGTTATTTTAAAACTAATCTGTTTTTTCCAAAAAATTCGAAGATTTCTTTGATGAATTATTATCATATATATATAATATATTATGAATATGTTAAAACAAGCATATTAAAATAAGTTATAATTGTATTTTTTACTGGATATAAATTACATTTAATGATTTTTTAAACTATTTTGAAACTAGCAATGCGTGTCGCGGGTAGCGTGTGAGTTTTATAAAAATGAATATTTTGCTGAACAAATAACATTGTCATAGTGATATTGTTATTGTTATAGATTTTGATTCTGGAACAATTATTCGTGTCGTAACTATCAAATGAAAATCAAAACACACACATTTTTGGAAAGACTGGATATCTGTCGTTAAACGGTTGCGTCCAATGGAAGAATCACAATATTGACATTAGAAACAAATTTCCTACAGAATCAGGCAATGATAATCAGACTCAATTGGTTAATTAACGGAACTTACATCACAATGATAACATATAAAAAGACAACAATGTTTTGTATCTTCGTAACTTGCCTTATTACGGAACGGTTTTCAAAGAAAGTGTAATGATACCTTTAAACGAATACATACTGAAAAAGAATGAAATTTATTCCCAAAGAATCATCAATATTTTGCTTTCAAAAACTTTTACAAAGTTCCAATACTTATGAACTCGTAAGGTGGCTTTTCTTTTCCTCTATTATGATTATAGCCCTCACGATGTGTATTTGCAGCTCTATAGTCCAGTACAACAAACATTTAACCACTTATCAGGAAACACAAAACGACATTTATAATGGTTCATTTCCGGATATTACTGTCTGTCAAGAAAACCAATATGCCCGGCAGGATATGAGTTTATTCATGGAGCAAAATAACATTACCGATACCGCATTATATTTCCCTTGGGTGGGTAATGATCAGCTAATGAGTGTTATTTCGGCGATTCATGCCAATACATCAATTCAAAGAGTGGCAATGAGTAAACTTCTTAGTTCCTTCCATTACTGGCTCGCTAGAAAATCTAAAAATGTGTATCACAGAACTTTTACCAATTTTTCTGTAATAGTTTTCTCTAGTACACAACTTGAAGAAAGTATGGTCATGGAAGCAGTCCCCGATCAAGAAAGTTTTCTATGTGTCACGTTACAGTTAAAACCAAAAATATTACATACATATGATTATTTAGAAATATCTATTAGGGGAATAAAATCCATGGAATATCGGAAATCATTTAGAGTAATTTTAACGGACGAAAATACACCTATCAATAAATATAATCGATTTTTTCTGTTAAATATTAATCCAGGTGAAGTTTCAACCATTCGATATAGCATGAAAATTACGAAAATGATTAAAGTGGCTAAGGAAGTTCCAAAAGCTTGTCAACAACCATCGGAGACACTTTCAATACATGGTCATTTGTATAAATACACACAAGGTGGATGCGTCGCATTAAAATATTTAGAATTGATCAGTCCTTGTAACTGCTTTTTGCCAGATGATGTTCTTAATTTTATAAGAAATCCATGCAAGCAGAATTGTATTGATCAATTCAAATTTAATGTTCAGAATGCGACAGATCAGTGTCTACCTCTTTGTACAACATACGATACAGTAATAGAAGAATCTACAGTAGAGTACGAAAAAAATACTGCCAAGTTCTATGAATCAACATTAAGACTAGTGATGGTCAATCCTGTCCGTGTACTCGAAGAAGTGGACATTTATTCGCTACAACAACTTTTAAGTGAAATCGGAGGTTTGTCCGGACTATTCATAGGATTCAGTTTAGTCTTTATATTTGAAATTTGTCAGGTTATTATGGTTTTTGACGACTGTGCTGACTATTTAACACAACGGATTGTGCTTAATAGACGTAAGAAACAAACGATGTTGAACAAAAATATCAATTCAGTTACTACGTCAATTGGTAAGAATATATTACGTAGATTCTTTTGTATTTTTTATAGTTATACGTAGTTATCGCACTTATGCGCGTAATTACAAAATATTATTTTATTGACGTTTTTTCGCAGAAATATATTCAAATATGTTGAAGATAACATATAATAATATGTGATTTATTAATGATTAATAAAATAAATCGATAAACGTTATTTGTAACTTTGTTTACAATAGCCGGCCGAGCCGAAATATTATTTAAATATGTATTAATTCAAAAAATTTCCATTCGACAACGAAGCCTATTTAAAATAAAATATACCACCAAAATGTTGCCCCAATTCAAGAGATAGTTTTCCGATATAATTATTCCTAAATTATAACTCTTAAGTACAAAAATAAACATCTATGAGATTATTTGAAGTACAATATGTTCTTTTAAAAGTGGCAACAACTTTCTTTAGGACGTCTATGTTGCACCGTTCAAATTGTTAGACCTTTAAACATACATCCACCTCATCCAGTGACATGTCATGTTGAAGGTTTTTTCAAGCATCGTGGATGTCGGCATTGCAGCGGAGACGATTTCTTCTGAAACTAAACGTCAGGGTTATAAAAGATTGAATATATTTGCAAAGTGCAGTTCACAATCAATAGCCATGTCATTGAATACCACATGCGTTTATTTCGAATAATTAATTATTCCTGACCCTTGAGGGTCTAAACTAAATACCATGCTGCTACTATATACAGGAATGCTCGAGAAACTTTTTTAACTTGTTTGTTGTTAACAAACAAACCTGTTTGTGGACTTCTTAAAAATTTATTTTACATATCCGGTGAATTGAAACAGTCCATATAACAGTCTGGAAACTTTGACGATGTGACATTGATTGAAGTTGCAGGGAGTCTTGGTCGATGCGCATGAATTGCAGATATAGTAGTATTAATGATGTAATGCGTAAGGAATAACACATGGATGCTCGTTATTATTGTGTATATAAAATGTGCAATATAAATCACAAGTGAAAATATTTGGAAAGAGGTTTGACTTTCCTTTAATGCGAAAAGAATATATCGTATTTTAAAACTTTTGCAGTATATAGAAAATTAAATTTTACGTTATTAAAAATTTGCTTATAGAGTAGAGTTTAACATTTTTATATTGATGTGATTAAATTTTACTCGTTTTTTTTAAATTATCAATTTAGGCATATCAAAAAAATTTAGTATGTTGCTTCGAGTAAAATTAGTAATAGATTGAGTAAAAAATTACAGTAAAAATGCATTATATTCAAAATTCATATTGCTTAATAGGATATTAAATAGATTTTTTATTACCTAAACAAGAAATCCCATATATTATTTTTTTAACTAGATAGATATTATCAAGAAATTCTAAATATATAAAAAAAATCTTGATAATAATTCCAGGATCATACTAGAATCTTCCAATATTATTATAACATCAAGATTTTGGTAATAAATGTAAATTTTCGCAAGACAAGGACAATTTGAAATTCTTTACTCAATTCACTGGATTATAGTTTAGTAAAATAATTATCACTACAATAATTACCGAATAAGTCTATAATTCTATGATCTACGTGTGATATATTTTTGTTTCTTTTTTCTTTTATGTTGTAGAAACATCTGTTGTCAATCGAAAGAGCAACGGTGACGTTGGCGAAATGTTTAATTCGACTTCATACTACTCAACATACTTGTAACTTTTCTGTTATTATATAATATCCTAAAATGTTTTTACAAATTTAAAATGTGGACACGAAGAGAAGAAGTGAATGCCAAAAAAGAGAAGAAATCATAAAATCGAATTTTAAGACCATAAAAGTGAATAATCAAGGAATGAAAACATCGTGTATTATAATATTCATAATATAACTTATAAATGTCATCCACTAAAATAGATAACTACGAGACAGCACAGCAATTATATTAGTTTTTTTTAATTATTGTTTGAAACTTTACATTAAAAAATTGAAGATTTAAACAGTTCAATAAAAACAGTCCTGTACAATATCTATTATATACAGTATATTAAATTAAAATTTCAGAATTTTCTAGAAAAGGGTATAAATTGTTACATTCTAGCATAATGTTGAATATTAATTAAGCTTTTATGATATAACGTAGTCTCCATATATGGTTTAAAATATAATTATATACAATGTTATTAAAATATAGTTTTGTTCCTGACAATTAATTTTCCACGAATTTATAATAAATTTGAAATTTAATTAAAGTTTCAACTTATATTTCACTGAACAATTATATTGGTTCGCTTAGTAAAAGTTATGTGTTGGGGTTAAGGTTAAGGTTTGATCTGATTTGCGTTTGACTTTATAGCAATATAACTATAACTATGAATTTTGACAAATTTGACTTTTTCATATTTGTGTTATATGTATTTTGAGGCTTTTATTTTTAGTTTCAACATTTCATATTTTTTTATGTCTTAAAACGCATGTTTTAATAATATTTTAAACACAAATTCAAATGAATTTAAGGCAGTAGACTAAGTTTTATGTGAATTATGTTTTTATTATTTGTTATTTCTTTAAACATTATTACAAATAAAAATATTGTCAACTATATTAAGCACTAACAAAAACAACACTTATAATAAAAATAGTCATAATTAAGGTATAAAAATAGTCATAATTAAAGTATAAAAATATTCATATTTAAAGAATAAAATAATAAAACCCATAAAAAATATACTGACATTCAAAATAATTATGAAAAAATAGGCTTCTTTCATAGATTAAATTCAAATATACAATTAAAATACGATGATATGCTAATATTAAATTATAAAAGTAAAATTTATAAACTTAATATATACAATAGAAAACCTTTATTTGAAAACATTTACTGTATTCAGTTACTTTTATAACGGTTTCAGTGTTTGGTAAATAGGATATTATTATATCTGGACTAAAGTTACTTTAGCATGTGTAAATTATAATTATAATATATAGAAAGGTTAAACAGGCCAATTTTGTATAGGTTACCCATAAAGGTAAGAGGGTTAAAAAATACCCCTGGTTATATTATATAAATTATTTATAAATTATACGAACTCTTATAATTATCCTTTTACCAGAAAGGAAAAGGCCCGCTTACGTTCTGAGAGAAATAAATTATCCAAAGGTTTCGTAAACAGGATCCATCTTCTTCATAAATGCAGTCCGCCTCCGCTACCGCTTGTTCAATCCAGCAACCACAAATCCGCGAATAAACAGTTTTTTCTTTTGTAGCATGTCACATCAATAACAATCTTTTATTATTATTTTTGTCTAACAAGTTTTGTATTTTAATATCTATGAATGTTTACTGAATATATTTTACTGGGATTTCTAAAAAATTGTCCACCGCTCTCTCTCTCTCTCTCTATATATATATATATATATATTATGTGATACTCACCGTTTTCACTGTATAATTATTAAAAGTATTACTTTATTTTTTGTAATCCTACTTCAAAAATTATGCTTTTTATATTTTTCATTTAAACATGTATCATACATACTCGGTTTTGGTTCCAATTTTTATTTTAGTAATAAACACTAATTACTATTATTTTATTAATATTACCAATAATAATGAAGTCTATGTTACCAACATATCTATAGAATATTGATTGGAACCATCAGGTAAAATCAGCTCACCAAATAGAAAGAAAAGTGGTAAATCAGAAATAATAAAATATAAATCAAAAGAAAGGGTAACTATATAACAAAGAAAACCTACAAAAAAGATACACTTAAGGCAAAAGATAGCAAATTCTATAACTAGAAAAAGCAAGAGTATAAACTTCGTAGAAAAAACAACATAAAACCAGCCAAAAGAGACCAATACCAAAAGTGAAAGAATAATGAAGGAATTCCATCAAGTTATACTTGTACTTATAACAAAGGCCTAGGAAATGATAAGATGTTAAGCCATGCCTGTAGTGGTTATATATGTTAACTAAAGACATCATCCAGGACACAAAACCAAAACGGACTAAAAGTAGAGGCAGACTTTAAAAATATAGAGTAGAAATTAATAAGGTGCGGGACTAAGGACCCTCAGCGGTGTGTTTAACCAGTTTGATAGCGCGCTCTCGACACACTTCCCATATTCAATAACTATTGATCAGTATGGTAAAAAACATCCTCATGCGAGTTTAGAAAAGTATTAAAATTAGATTTAGAAATAAGGCTATCATTACATTTATACCAATCAGTGTTGTATTTGGTATATGCAACATAATGACCACTTGAAATGGATGAATCAATGTGACAAATAACACCAATAAGAGAAAAAAATATTTACAACAAGATTGGGTTGACATAAGATGCAATGTCCAGTTTTACAGATTCTAACATACCTAGTGACAGTAAATCTATTAAGAGGAATGGCTAGAATATTATGATGCTAGCGCTAGTGAATAACTGTCATGATGGAATGAGAAGTATTAATATTACAGGATGGGCACAGATTAATTAAAGAAGTATCTGATGGCCAAGAAATAGAGTGTTGTATATTGAAAGAATTAACAGAGATATTATAAAAAGGTTCAAAACATAAAATTTTGAAATAAATTATATTTGTCATTTAATCTTTGCTAAAAACTTTAAAATATCTATCAAATGAAAATTTATAAACTTAAACTGGATGTGATTTTATAATATGTGTTAATATTTAAATTCTAATAAAGATATGAATGTTGTGTTCTTGATGTGCTACAATTTTCCTAAATGTATATATTTGATGAAAATGCATTCCAATGTGAAAAGACCTACGGTAAGATATGCCGACAAAAACTGTTTGCGTATTGACTTTTATATACATTTTATAAAACATGCATTTGAAAAATTATACCTAAGACCCTACAGCTTCCAAACAATTAATGTCCAATTTGTTGCCCTAGATCGTCTATTCAACTTACAGAGTGGTGTATTTATTTATTTTATTGCATTTAATTATCATATAAATGACATTTTCACTTAAAATGGTACTGTGAAATTTAAATATAGTTTACAAAAAATTATGAACCTGTTTCATGAAAAGTTTTTTTGTTATTTGCGCTTCGTAAAATGTTTTCTACATTCTTGTAGCCTATATGACAAGAATGGATTTTCTTGTAATAAGCATATTTTTAAAGTAAATAACTCGTCACTTTTGACATCAAACATCCAAATATTGTTGTGAAATATCGACACTTCTGACATCGAGAAAACACCATATTAAAAACTATGAAAATAAAATTGATGGTATAGTTACACATTTCGTAAACCGTGAGTTAATTATTAAAAATGAGGAGAACGCAACAACTTGATTAAGTTAATATTGAAGGACTAATTGTTTATTTTGATGATTAATATATTTAGAATACATACTATATAATGCAGTGTTTACCGGAACGATCATCCATTTACTGTTTTGACCGATTCATTAAAAGTTACCATGGTGGCGAACGCCTGAGGTGGATATTCTTTTCATTGCTTATGTTTTCTGGTTTAATAATAAGCGTGCATTTAGCTGTCAAGCAATACAATCTTCGTATTACCACTTTCCAGGAGACACTTAAAAGTGATCTATCCGGAAGATTTCCTGACATTACCATTTGTCAGGATAACACCTTTGCTAAGAGAGAGTTTGATTTTCATATGATGTATTACGGGGGTTTACCTAGTAATTATTACTACTCACCATGGTTAGATGAAAACAGGTATTTTGATTACTTGAAATCATTATCAAATGAAAGTTTCATTGTTTCAAATAACCTAACCATCACAAATAACACAGCCTATTGGCAACACAAATCGGCAAAACATAGCTACCATCAACTAACTTATTACAATTTTGGTATATCTGGAAGCGTCAATTTCACTGATATAATTGTTTTAGAAGCTATACCTGATGAAAACAGTTTCCTATGCACTACCATTCAGATGTCGGCTAGCTCATTGAACACATACGATTATGTTCAGATTCTTCTATATTCACATTATGACAAGACTTTCAAAGTAATTATCACTAATGAAAACACGCATATATCAATGTATAATGAAGCGTATTATTTTAATTTAGACCCGCAAAGTATTTTTACTGTAAAATATTTCAAAACAATCGTGATACCAGATGGGAGGTCTAACATAATAAATAATATCACCTGTCGACAATCATCAGAAACAATTGAAACTTTTGGACATATCTATAACTATTCTCGAGGTGGGTGCATAGCAAATGAAATCTATAGGGACCAGGCCAACACCTGTAACTGTTCAGGTCGAAGGGATATCCTCAATCATTTATACTTTCCATGTGACTATGGCTGTACCTATTACTGGACTGCACCCATTCATAGGGCTGCTGGGTACTGTTTACCATTGTGTACTAGAACACGTTTAGAAATCCAATCAAGCAACAAAGAGTCCAAATTTGTAACAAATCTCTACCAGAAAACAATTTTCCGCCTTGTGTTGGTAGATGCAGTGCATGAACGGAAGGAAACAGAAATGTATTCCTTCAATCAATTGTGGAGCGAAATTGGAGGGCTCTCGGGCCTCTTTCTTGGAGTGAGTGTCACGGTCGTATTTGAAATAATTGAATTGTTTATTATTTGGGACAAATTCCTGGAATTGGTTACAAATCGAATACTTATTGTACGGAGAAGACGAATGCGTATTGATCCTGGCCTGCATATTAATCCTGGCCTTTGTATGAAAACAACTGATTCAGCTGAATTAGAAGGTAATTTTAAAACCATTGTTAATTTTCATGTTTAAACATTTGCCTTTTATATTTTTTAAAAGTAATGTTGATATACATACAATGTATGTATCATTGAATGCATTCTAAAATTCATAAACAAATATAATAAATTGCAATAAGGGCTTACTTTTCAATAATAAAATATGATTTTAAATAAATCGCAAATTTTTAGTGAAGTCGCTTTTGTGGATATTATTTAATTATTTAAATTAAGTTTATTAAACTTTTTCTGACTTATCATGGGGTTAAATAAATAAAAATATTCTATAGATTGCACTTTATTTGAAAATCTGGAGTAGGTCTATACTTTTGAATGTAATTTGTTCAATATCATACGCGTTGTCTGTCTTCAAACAAGGAAAATAATTCATGACAAAATATTACATGTAGGCCTATGACTTATATTCCAGATTTGATAAAAATGCCTTTAAATAACATGTAAATAATTAAATTGAGCAAAACGTCTTAAATACATTATATTTTATTTTTTCAGTATAATCCTCTATATCTAAATATTAGCATATCTTTCTTTATACGGACTATAACGGGAATCAAAGCATTCTTTCACTTCTTAAGTGAAATAAATATATTAACTTAGTTTTATCTTTTGAAATTGTAGTCAAATTTTACCTATTTAAATTAAATAAATATATAATTTATTTTCTTAATTTTAGAGCGTGAAAATGCATTTGTATTTTAACATAATTAAACATGAAATAGATATAGTTATATACTATTTTTATCTAAATTGTCGCAGAACTTCTACACCAAATCAAAATCGATTATAAATCCTAAATATAATTTTATAGAAATAATTTTGATATGTAGCTGACTTATAATGTTACTCTTTAGTTCTAGCGCAATCTTCTAATGTATAACATTAATATTTAAAATTTAGAATGATGGATGTTAATTAAAAGTATTTACAAATTTCAAAATAATAATTGTCAAAATAGACTAAAAGGCCAAAGATTGATGAATACTAGACAGTAATGTTTAAATTGATGTTTAAATAAATTACAAATAAATAATATAAATTAAATGAATATATAATAAATTATAAAAAATCAATAAAAATTACAAACGTGTTTTACAAATTACATTAAAAATATATTATGATAATGAACTATTAAAGATTTGATACTTCACTTTTTAATTTTAAATACACGTATTTACAATGTGTAAAGGAAACACATAGAATGAATTTTTACGTGTTTTTACATAAATAATATTTTTTTATAGATGCATAGTAGTACTATAAGTTCCACCGTGCAAAACCCTTACAGATGGGGTGGGGGGTGGCACGTATCCACAAGACCCCTTGTATAGGGCGGACCATGGTGACTATTATTTTCCTGAAAATTTATGACAAATAATTTGACTACCTGAAACATTTTAGAAGAAACTTTAAGTCACCAAAACCTTACTTGATTACGCTATGATTTTATTTTAGATCACATTCATTCAAATTCGAAAAAATGTTATTAACTATTTAATTTAGAATTTGATGGCCAAAAAACATATTACCAGAAAAAGTACGGATCATTCCTATTATTACCGTAAACTGGTATTAAAGTATAGGTGATAGAAAGGTGATATTAACTTAACGTTTGCTATGTTATACATTGATGAATTATATATATTTAAAAGGATTAATTTAAATAATATCAAAAAAATACGTGTCGTGAGCACCTAAAAATGCAATGTATTTATGTAACTATCAAATTTTGTATACGTATAAGTATCTATATATATATATATCTATGTAAATGTAATTATGTATTGTAGAATAATTTCGCTGTACACATAGGATACCTTTAGTGTTGGATGATGAAAGGAAAAACAAATTGTATTTATATTCAAACATTGTATCTATTGTTTATTTTCAGCTATGCCCAAAGAATATGGTTCGAACTCAAGTGGAACAGAAAGTGACGAAGCAGTATTTGTTCTTTATAAGTAAAGATATTTTTGTATAAAACAACAAAGACAATAACAATTTTTTAAGTATTTTACAGATTATAAATATACAATATGTATTGAAACAAACCTTCGGTGTTCTATAAAACCGTTTTATATATAAAACGTCATATTTTTCAATTTCGGACGAAATACCACACAATTTTTAAACTGCGTTGATTATAATGTTGAAGAAAGATTATCTCAATCCTTAAAATTCATTTCCATGTTTGAATAGATTTAATACCCGGGTTGATCGAATCAATTTATCGACTTTATCAATTGCTTCAAAATATAATCGTATAAAATGATCACCATGGATGAAATGCATTTCCGGTTCAATTTTCGAATCGAATGGGAACCTTTTTCATTTGAGGTAGGACTGGTAAATTAGAGTTGATATGTTTGGCAGGTTGCTTTACTCGGTAATTGATCCGTAATTGATTTGTGCGCAATACTTTCAAATTCTTAACTGATGCTGAATTATAAGCTGAAGTAGAAGGATTTTTGCAATACTTTACTAAGATAGTCCGTCAAGGAAAGAACCAAAAATGGTTGTTAAATTTGTTCAATTGGCTTTTTACATCAATAAATCTCGCTTAAATACGAGCATTAGAAATTAGAAATTAGAAGGCATTGATTCGTAGCATTAGAATTAAAATAAGAGTCATAAATAGCATAAGAATCAAAATTCGTAGCATTAGAAAATCTCGCTTAGAAATCCAATATGGACGTTAATGATTTATCTAATTACAGGCCGGTTTTAAACTTGCCTTTTATTGGCCAAACTCTTGAACGAGCTGCTGTATCTCAATTGCATTCACATATTATACGAAATCACGTTCTTTACTGCAAAAATCAATCTAACAGCAATCTATGCTTCAAATTAGATTCTTAACTACTTATCAAATCGCGAATTTTATGTCCATGTCAATAATTGCAGCTCTGGTCGTCTTGTTCTGTGATGTGGAGTACAACAAGGAAGTGTGCTAGGACCACTTTTATTCACAGCGTATACATCTCAACTGGGGAAATTATTTCTGACTTCAAAATCAACTACCATTTGTATGCAGAGGACACACAAATCTGGCTCTAAAAGGACCACTCAGAGATGTCAATGCGGTGTATAGAAGAGTGCTTGGATGCGATATACTTATGGATGACGTCTAACAAACTCAAACTAAATGACTCAAAAACAAATTTAATAATTCATACGAGAAAAACTATGTAGGATATTTTCATTGTTTTACGAATGAATAGTGTTCCTATTTCACCCATACATGAAGCTCGCAACCTAGGAGTTATTTTATATTCAAATCTCTCCTATACTTCCCAAATCTCTTCAACCTGTTAATCATGTTTCTTCTGGATTAGAGAAATTCGTAGCGTTTATCGATATTTGACAGTTGACTGTTGACTGTATAAGATCTTTAGTTAATACTTTTGTGATCTCGCATTTGGACTTTGTAATTCACTGTTTGTTAACTTAATGAAATCAATGTTATCAAGGCCCCAAAAAATTCAAAATGCTGCCGCCAGGCTATGGAGAAGTGCATTTTTCGATCTTGTATTATAGACTTACCCTCACATGCATTAATTACCCTTTTAACATGTAGAATAAAATAAATTTGGCATTTCTTTACAGCGTGACAAGAGGCGCCGCGTACATGGCACCATATAATAGATCCGCAACTGCATCGGGTATGTGTTACCTATATGCATGAAAAATCTCACATTATTGTAGGTCATGGTAGGTTATTAAATGTATGAATGGATAAATCTACTGGATGGCCATTTTCTTTTTAACATTTAATACATATTGCTATTTCAGTAACTAAATCGTTGTTATACTGATGTTAGATCATATTAAATACGGCTTATTAAAAATTTTGTGAATGCTTTTGACGTTTTTTAAACTGTAAACATTTATATACATTAGTTTTTTCTCTCTGTTATAAATAGCTTCGTGTAATGTTTGTAAATATTTTTTTAAATTGCGAACCCTGAAAATTATTGAAAATATGGATCTACTCTACCAATATATTTGTGTAGCAAATTGTAGTAGAGATTTTTTAAGTGTCTAATGGTAACATGTTTTGCTTGTTTCAAATCGGAATTATTGAATCTACAATGATAGCTAACATGTTATAGTAAAAAATTTATATATAACATTATTAATCTCGTAGCTTACAGCACATAAAGCCATGCCAATGGTGAAAAGTGGTGAAAAACAACTGTTACAAAAAATTCAACGCAGGATGATAAAAAAACTTGAATGAAATCAAAATTAATTACTCACCATAAGCATATATTTTTAATAGAAGAATATTGTTGTTATTTGTTTTAAAAGTAAGGAAGCTACACAATAAATATTTTTTCGGAATTATCTAAAATATGTCTACGTGTAAAAAACAAGCATTTAATTATAGTATTATATACATTCATCTAGGAAATATATAATTGGCAAAAGTATGATTTCCAAATCTAAATACAAAATAAGTTAAATTAAATTTTAAATTATTTAGAGAATTTTTATATCCTATTAAACAATAATAGAAATTAGAAGCAACATATTTTTTAAAATAATATATTTAAATTATATTACTCAAGTTTGGGATTGTCAAAAAAATATATGTCCTGCGCAACCAATTTAGTCTGCTTAGATAAACATGACTACTTAACTTTAATTGTAAATCAAAACGAAAGCATACATCCAATGGCCTTCAAATTTAAATATAACTTTTACAACAAACACACAATTGTCTTTCATTTAACGGTGTGGCTATTTGTCCTTGGACGAGGATTTTTAGATTCTGGTTCAAATTGTCCTTGCATTTTACACATGCTGTACACGCTAAAACAAAGTAATAACATTTAAAATAAATTAAATTATTATTAAAATATTATATTATATTATATTATATTATATTAAATATATTTATATTACAATATTGTATATACCAACTATAGGCTAATACATATTATAAAGAGTATAATATGTATATACATAGATTTATTTAATTTAAATCTGATCCTGTAAAGAATAATAATAAGGACTTCAAAGAATAATTTTTAATTTTAAAATTAAAAAATTTGGAATTATTTATTTATATATGTTTTAGACATTAAAAAAACAACAAAACGCAAAACGCAGGAAAATAATACAGATAAATGTGCACATTATATTATCTATGCACAGACATCGTGCACATAAGTATATGAGAGGACAAATAGAACCAGAATCTGAAAATCTTGTCCGAGGATAAATAGCCACACGCTCAGGGCCGTAGCTAGCGGGGGGCAGGAGAGTAGTAGGGAAGGAGCATCTCTACGCCACCCCACCACCCCCTCCGCCCACGCAAAAAAATTTTTTTTTGATGAGTCATC